>VSMD01002193.1:0-83647 GCA_008750895.1 Mirza zaza | reverse complement strand
ATATAGCTTACAATAAGTCTTGATATTTTATAGTCTATCTTCCACCTTTGGTCTTTATCTTGAAGTTTGCCTCAGCTATCTCTCAATCATTTGTATCACCATATGAATTTTAGAATAATCTTATCAATTTTATAGGGGAAAAAAACACCTGTCGAGATTTTGATTAGGGCCACGTTAAATCTATGAACCAATTTAAGGCTAACTAACATTTATATACTATGGAGACTTTCAATTCAAGACTATAATAATAGATCTCTCCATTTTATTAAGATTGGTTTAACATGTAATATCTTCTTCCCCAACTCACAGTAAAACTTACCAAGATCCCCCAATTAATTTGTTTTAGATTTTATATGTATATTAAGGTGTTCTCTTTTATTCCTAATTTCACAAAAGTAAAATTAGATATAGAATTTTGGCATCTTACTATGTTGAATCCATTGGATTCATTAATTATAAAAAAATTACATTCCTGGGTATAAAATCCATGTTATATGTCATTTACCAATATTAGATTGAGGATTTTTGAATATATGTTTATAAAGAATTTGATCTATAATTTTTTTGTTCTTGTTAGATACCTGTGAGATTTTATTATGCCAATATGTTAGTGTGTCCTTTTTCTCTGTTTCCAGAAGAATTTGTGTAGAACTGATGTTATTTATTCCTGAAAATTGCTGGAAGAATTATTGCAGCAGTAAAGCTATCTGAGTCTAAATGTTTTCTTTGTGGGAAGTATTAAATTATGCCTAAAGCCTCTTAAATATGTTTGCTATCTATTATTCTGTTAGTTTTGATTATTTTCTGAGTTTGTTCATTACCCTTACATTTTTAAATCTAATAGCAAAAAGTTGTTCCTAATATTCTTGTTGTGCTTTGAAAGTCAGTAGAATTCTAATTATATCACTTTTCTCTTTACTGAAACTGATAGTTTATCCTCCTTGTTCTGTCACTCCCTCCTCTCTGTCTTTCCTCAAGCATCCTGCTAAAAGTTTATTAATTTCATTAATCTTTGCAAAGAACTATTTATTGGCTTTGTTGATCCTCTCTATTGTGTGCCTGCTTATTATTTCATTGATCTTTGCCACTATCTTTAGTATTATATTCTTTCTAATTTCATTATATTTAATTTGCTGTTCTTTTTCCAACTTATGGAGATAATATTTACTTTTAATATTGTCTCTAATTTGTTTATTTAAGGCTATAAGCTCCTCTCTAAGCACTGATTCACTTTATGCCACAAGTTTTAAAATGGAATCTTCCCATTATCTTTCAATTAAAATAATTTTAAAATGATTTATTTCTTTAACCAGTAGATTTTCTAGAAGACAACTGCTTAATATTCAATTTTTAATTTCAAATTTTTACCTTTATTTATCTTTTTATTATTCAAATTTCAAATATTCAAATTTCAAATTCAAATATTCAATATTTCAAATTCAAATATTCAAATTTCAATTTTTAATTTCAATTTTTACCTTTATTTATCTTTTTATTATTAATTTCTAGCTTAATTTCACTGTCAGAAATTAGAGTATATAATATTTTAATTCCTAGAGAATTTGTTAAAGCTTACTATATGCAGCGGCATCTGGTCAATTTTGGCCAATGTTCTATGTGCACCTGAAAAGATTGTATGGTCTGTAATTGTTGGCCATATAACACACACACACACACACACACACATATATTTGGGCATGTATGTGAATATATTTTTGTGTGTATATATATATATATATACACACTTGGCTATTACATTCTTCAAATCTTTTATATATTTATTTTTCTCTGCTTATCCTATCATTTATTGAGTGAAATGCATCTGTATCTCACACGATGATTGTGAATTTGGTTAATTCTGCCTGTACATCTGTAGATTATTGCTTCATATGCTTTGAAGTCATGTTAGGTGCATACAAATATAATAATGCATATATAGAATCATATGTAGTCCCTGTTGCTTATTGTTTGGATGTGGTTTATCCTCACCAAAACTCATGTTGAAATTTGGTTCCCAATGTGGCAGTGATTGGGGATGGGGCCTAGTAGGAGGTGTTTGGATCATGGGCACACTGCCCTCATGAAGAGATTAATGCCATCTCCTGGGAGTGAGTGAATTCTTACTCTCCCATTTCTGTGAGAGCAAGTTGTTATAAAGTGAGTCCAGCCTCTTGCGTGTCTCTCTTTACACACACTCATTCACCTTTTTTTTTTTATTGTATGATTCCATTTATATGAAATATACAGAGTAGGCAAATCCATAGAGACAGAAAGTAGAGAAGTGGTTGCCAGGGGCCTGGGGGTGGGTTTAGGGATAAAGAATGGCAGCTAATGGATATAGGGTTTCTGTTAAGGGTGAGAAAAATGTTCTGAAATACATAGTAGTGATTGCTGAACAAAAACTTGTGAACATACTTTAAAAAAACACTGAATTGTATACTTTAAAACTGTGACTGTTATGGCACGAATTATATCTGAGTAAAAATAAAATAATTATATGACTTAAAATGTCAATGGCACTGAGATTAAGAAACCCTGATGCAAATACATGCTAATTTAGTCACTTGGCTACAGATAACTACAACGCAGGCTAGGAAACATGGCCTTTAGCTAGGCAGACACATATTCAGCTAAAAATTTTACTATAATGTAACAGGAGTTGACACAGGATGACTGCAGACCAAATTCCACCAGCACTTGTTTTTGTAAATAAAGAAACACAGGCCGGGCGCGGTGGCTCACACCTGTAATCCTAGCACTCTGGGAGGCTGAGGCGGGAGGATTGCTCGAGGTCAGGAGTTGGAAACCAGCCTGAGCAAGAGCGAGACCCCCGTCTCTACTATAAATAGAAAGAAATTAATTGGCCAACTAATATATATAGAAAAAATTAGCCGGGCATGGTGGCGCATGCCTGTAGTCCCAGCTACTCGGGAGGCTGAGGCAGGAGGATTGCTTGAGCCTAGGAGTGGGTTGCTGTGAGCTAGGCCGACGCCATGGCACTCATTCTAGCCCGGGCAACAAAGTGAAACTCTTATCCCAAAAAAAAAAAAAAAGAAACACAGCCATGACCATTTGTTTATATAGCATATGGCTCTCAAAGCCAAAGATATTTACTATTTCACAGAAAAAGTTTGCTGAACTTGCTGCAGAATAAAGAAGGGATATTGAGGATGTGAACAAAAGTTCTTTGAAAAGGACCATGGAGGAAAGAAACTATTCCAGAGACCAATTTACAAACTGGGGAGATGCAGCCTTCATTCACCTTTCTGCTTTGAGGCCATGTTGTGATGCAGCACATGGCCCTCACCAGAAGCCAAGCAGATACCAGCTCTGTGCTCTTGGGGTTTCCAGCCACCAGAATCATGAGCCAAATAAACTTGTTTCCTTTATAAATTACCCAGCCTCAAGTATTCTGCCATACCAAAACAAAATAGACTAAAAGATTTGTAGATTAACCCTTTTTTACTATAAATTATCCTACTGTATCTCTAGAATGCCTCAGCTTAAAAGCTACTTTGTATGATATTACATAACTTTTCCAGACTCTTTGGTTAGTATCTTTTACAGCCTTTTATTTTCAAACTTTCCATGACCTTATATTTAAGCTTCTCCTATTGTACGTAGTATTTAAATGATTTAATTTTTTGGTATATTCTGGCAATATTTTTCTTTTTATTGGAGTTTTTAGTACATTTACATTTAATGTGGTTATTTATAACTTAACATTTAAATGTTAATGCTTCACATATGCTCATGTACACACACATATCCATGTATATGCATACAAAAACTCTACAAGATATCATTTTTATTTTGATATTTCAATATTTATTTTACTTTACCCACGTACTTGGCCTTTCACATCATCAAGTCCTGTGTGATATGGTAAATTTTCCAATGGCTTCAAACAGGTTATTATTGAAGATAATATCACTAATTTTTACTCCTGGGAGGTTTATTCTGGTATAGAGAGTTCACCAAAACTGGTAAACTGAAAACAAATTTATGGACTATGAGTGAATATAAGGGACTCACTCTAGAAGAAAGAAACAGCAATAACTTGAAAAAAATAGACCTCATTTAAATATTGGAAGGATCTGATGGTCGATCACAGGATTTTAGAATAAAATTTGTTTGCAAATTAAAATCCTTGTGCAATTTCCAATTCAAAGGATCCCATGAAATGAAATTTATATAAAATTTGTGGACGGAATACACACAATACTAGAGTTTCTTTAGAAATTAGAGTTATATAAGTTAAAAACACATTTGACATTTGTCTTAATTTTACCCTACCTCAGGGAAAACTATGTTGTGTTTCCCTTATGGATTTTTAATTGCTTATGGACATGCTTCCATAGCTCCTCTATATAGCATAAATCAAATTGTGCTGTTCATTTTTACTTACTTGCCGGTCTTCCCTACTAGAGTATAAGCCCATCAGGATAGAAAGAGGACTCTGCTATATATTCTATATCTCCAATGCTTAGTACAGTAGAGCCTACATAAGTATTTTAGTTGTTTTGAAACTTTTACACAATGAAAATATTTCTCAAAATAAAATATTTTGCTAAACCACATATTTTTCGAATAATTTCTTCATTTATTCAAAGTACTTATTGAGTATTAGGTAGTAAACATGGACAAATCTTTTGAGAAGATATGCTACAACAGGTTGTTTGTTGTTTTTCAGTTTTGTTTTAATGGAAATGATTTTAACATGTTTGTCACTATGAATAATAATCCAATAGAAAGGAGAAATTTGAATTAATTAAAAGGAAAGGGTAAGAAAGTAAGCAATAGCATGCAGTGTTGAGAAGAGAGATGGAGTTACTTTAGTCTTAGCCAGGAGAACACAAGGGTCAGTTCTTCCATTGTAGGAGGAGAAGAAAATAATGGGTAAAAATGGAACTAAGTTTTGGGATGAATTCTCTTTTGTCTATTCCTATCTACTTTTCCTTTCTATAAATAGAAAGTAAGATAATATGCTGGCACTGAGGGTGTGAAATTGAAAGTGGAAATATGGACATTAGAAAACGGAGAAGAGTAAAGAAAGTTTGAAATATCAATGTGCAGTGGGAGGGTTGTCCAGAGGTGTATGGTTGCTTAACAATACTGAGAGTTGATGTGAAGCTGAAAGCTAGGAATTTTTAGAAAAAAAAAAATATCTGTTTCATTGTAATATTTTCTCAAAGACCTTTGTGCTCCCTGGGCACAGGTATGAATAAAGCAGACAATTCACTTCATCCAGGAATTGGATTCTGCCACAGAGCCGTGACAAGAAGAAAAGGAAGAGAAAATTATAATAATAGTGAGAGTTTGTTGATGTGATAAAACTTGAATTCAAAATGAATATGAAGGTAGTGAAGAAAGGAGGGGGTTGATGAACCGGGAAATGAGTCAGGAAGATTGGAGGAGCCAAAAAATCCAAAAATAGGCATCATGGGAATGAGTGAACAAGTAAGCTGGAAAAAGAGATTGGGGTCAGAAAGTTGGATGCTTGAAATGGCAGTTAAAGGATGAAGCACTTATGGTGAAAAGACATGACTATGGAAACAGGTTGTTAAGGGGAAGAGAAATAGGAAGTCATTGGAAATGAGCAGGTCAATGAATTGAGAAGTGAAAGGTAGTGGTCTACCTTCCATACAGATTGTATATTACTCAAGATTATGAAGCTGCTTTAGTTCAAAGGTGATGGGCCACTCAGCCACATTCCTGCATTCATTCTCTGGTGCTTCAGACATACCTCTGCGGAAACCCTGGCTTCAAGAGTCTGAAAAACCATTGGTTTAATTTTGTCAATGGTCTTTAAAAACAAAAAAAAAATTAGACTATTTCCTTTATTTTTCTGCCAGTGTCAAACTCGACAGCTATTCTATGGAAGGGGCCTCATTTAGAAAAGGTAGCTCCTGAAATGGCCCACATATGAAAATACAATGATATAAATCCACTGAAAACTAGTTTGAGTATCTTCACTGTTGAGCTGTTACTTCAGCATCAAAATGGTACTGGCTGCCCATCAGCTCTACTGCTACTTCAACCAAAGCTGGAAGTGGTGTGGGCAAGAAGATTGTAGTTCTTCACACCCAATTATAATCCTGGATCACCCACAAGGGAAAGGAAATGTTCCTGTACCTGCCAATCCTCATCCTTACATACATGCTAAATGGGGGAAAGAAGATGCAGAAAGCTTTTTTCCCACATGAAAAGGCATGGTGGGTTAAATTTTACTTAATTTGCTCCTAGGGATGTTATATTCTCACTCTTAAGATAGCAAAGTAATATACTAAGGGTGCAGTTTGTGAAGAGAGGAATAAAACAGCACAAATAGCAACAAGACAAATATCCACTTCAGAATTGCTAGCAGAAGGTGAGAAGAGGTTAAGCACCAAGCAGTTTCCAGGAAAGATTCATAGAACTAATTCAGCTTGTTCTACCTTGGCTGGAGAAAAAATTCAGGTCCCTGAAAGTGCATCAGTAGTTTGGGAAGAAGAGTGAGTCCTTTTACCCTGCAGACAGCAGGTCATACATACGCCAGGTAATGTTGGATTATTCAAGGGTTCATTACCTTCTTCATGAGTGTCCCCTTAGACCTTTGTTTTCTACCTTTTCCTTATTCATGTACATGGTTTGGTCATTTCACTGCTCATTAGCATCTAAATTAAAGAGCTGGAACTTAGGTTAATTTGAGATTTGTGAGCTGCTCTGAGGAAAAAAGGTGGGAGAGTAACAGCAGGTTCAGGAATAAGGCTCAGCTGGTGATTCAGAGGTGCCAAATATATTCTTCCTGCCTTGAAGCACCTCTCCATTCTCTCTTTTTAGGCACTGTGCTCTACACTCCTACCGAGTAGGCATGGGCACATGTGACCTAGCCCCCGGTCTTAACTAATTGGAATGGGCTAATATTTGGCCTAAAATGAACCAATAAGGATTTATTTCCTGTAAGTTTGGAATTGTGTAGAGACATTAGCTATTTCCTATAGGGGTCTTGACTGAAAAGATTGCATAAAGCTGTGAGTGGGACCTTCTGTTCCTACCTAAACAGAGCCAGTTTTTAGAGAAGAAAATTGAAACAGGTACGTGGAGAAGGGTAGGGCTAAGAGAGCATAGTAGGGCAGACCTGGAAGAAGAAACAGTGCAAGAACATTCCAATTCCTGGTTCTCATAGCTCTCAGTGCATAGCCAATACTTTCTGCCCCTGCATTTAATGACTGACACATGAACCTTTTCAAAAAATCTCCATGCTCTACCACCTTTACTTTTAAGGTAGTAGATTGAGTTCCATTGCTTATCTCTAAAGAACCCTTTATATCCAAAAAATAATGACAGATACTAAGAAAATTGGGGGCCCACCTAGTATTAATGATTTTTGAAAAGTAAACTATCACCATGTCTCAGGAAAGATGTTACATCAGATATGCAATGAAGGGTCACTAAGGATTTATTCTATATGTGTGGAAGGTTGACAAACACGTTTTAAGAGGAAAGAATCTGACAGCTCTATGAAAGATGCACTGGAGGGAAATGCTCAGGCATTTGATCAATAAAGCTGTAAACTCAGCGCAATGCAGCTTTAGTTTTGATTTCATAATCAGCTGTATTTTTCACTTTGAGAAAAATTTTACATTATATTATGGAAAAAATAAAATTTTAAAGACATAAAAGAGATTTTAAAAATTGAAGAAGTAAAACAAATCTATCAAGGAAGACAGAGTGACAGAGTAGGAGAAGAGGTGTCCTCCCCACCCAGACTGAGATCTGGATCCCAGAGGCATCCCCTCTTTTTGTCTCTCCACAAGAAAAAAAAATCACTATTTCCTTGAACAAGAAGAGAAAAACTCTGACCTTTGGCTCCAAATGGGTGAATTATTCCTAATAACAAAAAAAAGATGTTACTTTCATCTACCAACATTGTAGTGTCTGCCCTTCACATCCTGACATCCACTCTCCACCACCACCACTGCTAAACTGCTAAACCCTATAAATCTCCCCATCCCTGATTCTTGCTGTCTCGCTCTGTCACGTATACACACACACACACACACACACACACGTACACACCTTACCACCTCCACCATCTGATACGTTGTATGACAGCCACCCTAATCATAATTGTTTGCTTAATAGAGCCTGATCTATAAAATCCCTGAATAAGATTGGTCAATGACCCTTACTGGCTACAAATTAAAATCTGAACTCCTTAACATGGTATATAAGCTTCTTTGTGTTGTGGTTCCTGCCCATTCTTTAGCCTAATTCTGTGCCAATCCCTTACATTCTGGCCATATTCTAACTATTCTCAGTTGTCAGACATCAACATGCTCTTTCTCACCTTGCATCATGGCACATACTATACATTCTACCTGGAATGTCCTATACTTTCAGCTCACCAGGTCTGCCTATCGGTCACTTTTAAAACTCAATTGAGATTCACTTCCTCCAGAAACAGTCATGAATTGCCATCCCATCCCTACTCTCTGAAACCAAGCATGGCGTGATTGGCTATTTACTGGACTTTTTCTCTAGTTGAATGTAGCCTCTTTAGGAAGGGGACTGTGACTTTGTATCTCCCCAACATCTATCAGAGTGCCGAGCCCATAATATAAGATTAATACATATCAATTTGATAGACATTTATTTAATTAATTTTTGCTTCCTTTTGATAGATAATGTCTCCAACAAGTTCAGTTTGGGTCTTTTACTTAATACGATTTAACTAAAAGCTGGTTGGGTCCTACTTTGAAGCTGCCCTCTTTTACTGGATTATTTTTAGAGACAACAAAGCATGTTATTGATATTAATTTCATTCATGATCTAACCATTCATTTGATCTTTAGTCTAACAAGTGGTCTGTCTTCACAAATGAAATATAAATAGTTTTAAAGTGTTTATGGTACTTAAATAAGGAAAGATAACAATTCTATACAGGACAAGAAACCTATTCATTAGCTTGATAATTTTAATTAGCAACAAAAGTAAAAAGGCATAGCAAGGTTTTTATTTTGCCCGTAGGATGCTGTTACTCTTTCAGAGAGGCAATTTTGGTTATATTAGCACATCATGCCAGGTGTCTAAAACCCAAGCCATTACAAAGTTTAGCTTATCTTGGGAAATGTTGCTGCTCATCTTTAATAAGAAATACTCTCCCAGGAAAAAGACTCCCAGGTGGACGAATCCAACATTAGATGCAAAGCAGGGCAATTCTGCTCAAGATGGCCTTGAGATGGAGCCCATTGATGGATTTTAGCATCCATGAAATTGGAAGAATAAGCATAGCTTGAAAATGGTTTTATTTTCTTTTAGCTAGCAGTATAGTACTTTCTTGCTTTGCTGCTTCTTGAAAGTTTTTGGATCTTCAAATGGCATTAAAAGCTAGAGAATGGAAAACAAAAACTGCAAGCAATTGCCCAGCTAATGTGTGCCTTGGATGCAAAGTCGAAAAAAAGTAGAACATCTTCAAAGAGTGTAATCAGCTTGAAATGAGTGATAAAAATTTGATTATCTACCGGTGCAAATTTGTGCAACAAATTGCCATCAGCCACGTATGGCTTAGGAACCTATTTGCTATTTTAAAATCATTTTGACTTTCAATGGAAAAAAAATAATCGTAAAGACTCAAAAATATTTTTTCAGGTTTGCCAATGCTTACCAAATACCAAATATGCACCATTCGTGAACGCCAAGTTAATTCTCTTCTTAACATAATTATCTTTTTGGTATAAAATTTAAACCATTCTAAAGTAACATTTTAGAAGTATAATATTTATGGGATGAAATTGATGTTTCTAGAAACAAGAAAACATCAAAATAAACTATAATTCATTGTCAAAAACTTTACAAAACACTGAGTAAACAAAGGCAAAGGAGTTTATTGTTGGATGTCTTAGAGACTTTATTGGACCAATGTGCATCATGAACCTTCATGAAAGAAATGATTTTCCGAACTCATCTAACCACTAAATTCTTTTTCCACAAGTATCACAAGACACTGCTGGTCTATAATATGTCCCTAATAAAAACCACCTTTAAATATTTGTGACCGGGCAATAATAACAAAACATACAATTCCTATAGTACTTCACTGGATTTGCCTGTGTGTTTTTGCAGTATTTCTTTCACTTTGGTTGCTCTTGAAATATAATGGAGTGAATCAGGGAGAGCCAACTCTTAGCACAATGTTGAGAGTCCTCTAACCATGTGATCTGACCATTTGGCTTGGGAATAAATAAAATCAGTAATGTTGGAGGAAAACCTCAAATTTTCATGAGGTTCATTCTCATCAGCATTTTTAGTGTCCTCTTCCATTTGGGTCACTATAACAAAATATTGTAAATTGGGTAGTTTATAAAAAAATAGAAATTTATTTCTCAGAGTCTATAAAGTCCAAGAAAAGTCTATAAAGTGCCAGCAGATTTGATGTCTGGCAAGGACTCATTTCCTCATTCATAGACAGCATCTTATTTCTGAACTCAAGCAGTGAAAGGGGGAGGGGGTTTCTCTCGCGCTTATTTTATGAGGGCTTTGTCCTCCTGAACTAACTACCTCCCAAAGGCCTACCTTCTACACCATCACCCTGGGGGTTAGGACTTCAACAGATGAATCTGTGGGAGCCAAAAACTTTCAGACCACAGAACACGGTTTAGCTCCAAAGTTCATCTCTTACCCACATCTACCTACATTTATTTAAGCCAGAGAGTGGAGTAAATCCTTTCTAGGTAATTATTTTCAGCCCAATCACTCTGCAAAATTTTTATGCAAAATTATTAAAATCCATTATGCCGATTCATTGCAACATCTTGCTTTTTCACTTAACATATATTGTTTCCAAAATTTTATTTTTAATGTCTATACAATAGTTTGTAGATACCCTGTTACCAATTTAATGATTCCCCTAGTAGATATTTAGCTCTTATCTAATATTTCGCCATTTAAAACAACATTCACTAAACATGTCTGTACATAAAATTTGTTTAATATTTGGAGCTCTTTCCTTAGAATTTATCTTTGAAATTGAAACTAGCCCAAAAATATGAACATTTTTAAGGCTCTTGATATCTGTTGCCAGTTGCTTCTAAAAAGGGTTATTTTTCATATTATGGTGTTGAAAACTTTATTACATCAGCATTTTTATTGTTTGATATAAACCAAATATGTGTTGCTACCAAGGCTGTTGAACTTGAGAATAACAGAGCTGACACAAAGCCTTTGTGTTTGGCATGAGGTCAGTGGAGGCTTCTGAATATCTTTCATCTTTCTCTGTTTGACTGGGATGATCTGCTCTCTCAGCTATAGAGCAGTCACCTTGCAAGGCTGTGTTCATCCAGTTGCTAACAAAAAATTATGCTTTGAAATGACAATCTTTTGGGGTCCATTATTATCTTTACTGAGCTAGAACAGTGGCAGAGTTTTATTTTGCAACATCTTTCTGATAACAAAATAATACATGTTTAAAGTACAAAATTTGAAAAAATACAGAAAAGCATAAGGAAGATATTTTGAACTACTTTTAGTGCCGTTAGTCAGCAATAATCTCTTTTGAGATATGATGAATTTCCTTCTGAATATATGGAAACCCACGATGCCATACTTACAATGCTGCTGTCACAGCATCTCAACAACTGGAACTGTATTATACAAACAGCCCACAATCCTGAGTTTTTCAAGTAACATTATATTATGAGACCTTCTCATGCCTTTGGAAAATATGAGGTAAAAAAGCATATAATATTCCACAATATGGATATACCACAATTTATTTAACAGTTTTGTTATTAGACATTTAACTTTTTTTCATTTTTCATGGTCTTCTTGCATGTTATAAGATGTAATAAAGGTCTTGTACATGAATATATGTATATAATTTTGATTATAACCTAAGCATAAATTCTTACATTAATTTGTGAACATTTTTAAAGGCATTGAGTATACACTTCCAAACTTTAAAAGGTTTATTCCAATTTACTTTCCTTGTTCTGTTGCAAAAGGGACAATAAATAACAAAGGTGAAAAGAGGAAGTAAAAGATTATAGCAATTTAGTTAATATTTATTAATACCCAACTATGAGATTAGGGAAATATGTAATTTAGGCTAAAAAACACCAAATATCCAAAAATACTTAGATTGAATCTGACTAATCTTTATTGATTACTCATGAGGCAATACCAACTTTTTAAAAAACAGTAAGAATTTCTTTAATTTTTGAAAACAATTCTAGACCATAAGTGCTTTCTTGTACATGCATTTTGTTTTGTTTTGAAATTAATGAAGGACAGAGGGAAGTTGCCATGTATACTATTTTTCTTCCAAGTTTTTGTTAACATTTTTTCCATAAAATTATTATCAAAAAATTTGTATAGTAAAACTAAGCTGTTTTGATCTTCATGAACAAAATCCCACTGTTTAATACAGTCTATTATAATAAGCAAATATCTTACTATATCTTCAAAATGTATGAAATGCCTTTAACATCTTTAGGAAACAATTGTATATAAGAACATATACTTTAATAAGATAAAAGTCTCACTTTTTAAAGAAATTAAGAGCAAGGAAACTACTATTTACCTAAAACATTGGATGGCATAACTTGATTCAGTACAAATTCACTGAGCATGTAAAATCTCACTATTGTAGCAGATTCTACTGTGTTACAATAAAACATCATAGGAATATGCAGTCTAGTAAAACAAGACTGCACAAACAACAAAGGATCCCACAGTATAAAATCATATGCCAAAATAAATGGTTTAGTCAGCTATTAAGAACAAGGAAAGAGGAAACCAGATGATCTGCATATTTTTTTGGCTCAAGGTAGGTCATAAATCCAAGATTAAAGAGTATTTTAATACTTTGTTTTATAATGTTGGAAAACATTTTCATTTGTATGCTTATCATTCTCCTAAAAGTAGTCCGTATATTAATCTATCTACTATCCCAGACATGGCACTTTCTTCCTTTAGGTACTATTAGATTTCTCGCTAAACCAAATACTATGGGTTAAAATAATTCCTTGTTGCTGGATAGATTCCAGCAAAGCAAATAGTCAGTTGTGGTTTCCTTAATCAATTCATAGATATGTTACAGCATAGTATGTCTCTACTAATATTGTGACCAATGTATAGTCCTTGGGGAGGGAATAAGAAGATGCAGTGATATATATAAACTACAACATAATGCTTTTTAGAATTTAAAATATGTATACTATCTACACATGCCATCTAGATGTGTCAGTGTACACATTCCCTATAACGGATGTATACTTACAAAGAGAAATATATTCTTCCAATTATTGAGGATATGCTAGTTTTATACAAAATGACAGCTATCTAAAACCACAGAGGAATGAAAAATCACATTACCCACATCGTGATTACTTTTGCAAGAGTCCTTTGAAATGTCCAGATTTAAACTCCAGCACGGGCAGAAAGATTGATGCCCTAAATGAACACCACTACTGCCGACTACCCTGGGGGATGTTAATATGATCTAAGCTCACAAACACTGATTAAATCCAGGGCTTCCAAGGCAAAGTTTGCTTTGCATCATCAGCAAACTTTGACTCTGCATCATCCAATTTGGGCACCTAGTCAATTTGAAATTGATCTGATAATGGAACTCTTCCTTTTTCATTCTGGCTAAGTAAACCAAGCCCCAAACAAGCCTCCTGGCAGGTGGTTGATAGCAAAGAAAGCAGCTATAAAAATGCCTCAGGGTTTGATTCTCCTCATTTGCTAATATATTCTGAAGTCAGCCTTAATTAAGAGATTGGTTATGATTTCTTTTTAAATAATAGTAAAATGCAGGGTGTATCGATAATCAATAACCTGCAATTCTTTAGTGTTTGTCTAAATAAAAATTCCCATGTCTGCTTACATTTATTTTGCTGTTCCCAACAACCTATTATACAGATTCTGCTAAACTTGACTTTATTACCAAATTTCTAATCTTGCCCATAACCCAGGCTATAAAGGATTTAAGGAGTATAATTAAGTATTACAGCCTAAGATACTACTCATATTCTTAACTTAATTTGATTGTTTTATTGCAGACAATTTATAAAAATGATACATCAGTCTTGGAGATAGATCGGTGGCAGGCCAAAACCTCTTATCAATGGCTGCACCTTACTTCAGGATTTTTTTTTTAAAACTACCAACCCAGAGATTTAAAACTAACAACCTTGAGATTCTGTTTCAACTGGTGTAAAGTTGGGCCCTGGACATCCATATTGTTTTAAAGCTTGATAACTATCTGTTGAGATAGTTGAGAACTACTGGCTTAGAACTGAAGGTGCATCTATGTACACATAAACATAGGTAATGAAAAGAACAAAGTTATTTCCAAATAGCTTTGTCTCAAAGAGCTTCAGAAGCCTATTTTGTTTGCTTCTGTGGCAATCTTAAATTTAAAAATAATGTGTTGTTGTTGTTATTTTTAACATTCCATTTGGATTCTCAGGTTAAAATATATCCTATACTAAAATCAATAATAGCAGCTAACATTCATGGAGTGTCCACTATGTGTAAAGCCTCATGTTAGGTTACTTTAAAAACTCTATCTTACTTAATCCTTATAACCCTCGGAGGTACGTATTATTACCTCTATTTCACAGATTAGGAATCTAAGACTCAAGTGAGGTAAACTGATTTTCACTAAGTGAAACCAAAACAGCTTAAAAAACAAATCTGTATAGACCCTCTTTTCCAGCCTCCTTCTATTTCCCAGTTCAACTTCCAATTTCTCAAATAAAAAGTATTCTGGTTTTATATCTACTTATTCTGGAGTTAAGTCAACACATTTCAGAGTGTAGATATTGTCCTCCTCAACTAACTAATGTAAAGAATTGAATGCTGACACAATTGTCTGTATTTTGGCTTCAAAAATATTTCAATAATGGGAGCACACTTTGAAAGAATATTCTCAAAATACATATTAACTACTTTCTCTCCCTCCCAGAGGACGTGAATCCAAAATGAGATGCTTCCTTTCTGCAAAAGAGTTGTAGAAACAGAGAGAAATTTGAAGCCATAAATATTCTTTGGGGTGACGGTTTACAGGATTTACTTCCACATAAATCATCCCAGAAACAGACTTAAATCCCACGCATTTCCATATAATTTCCAACTGCTAGTGAATAGCAACCCTGAATAAAAACACTCCTAAAAAAAAAAAATGAAAGCACCCAAAACAGTAGAATCCTTTACTATCAGCTGATATGCAAAATTTGCTCAAACTTCAAAACCTTTCTTCTAAATAAACTGTTCATCCAGCCTAACTTCAGCTAAAGGGGATGCTTGAACCATAAAATGTTATGCAAATGCATAGAAGATGAAGCTCTTATGACAATAGCCCTTAGTATCAAAATTATAAGATCACTTTTAGAGAGGTTGTATTACCAATTTATTCAATTTCTGTTTCACAAGAAATAGCTTTTCAGAAATCAGGATCAGGTTCATTTTATTTTCTTCACAATTTCTTGTATAGTAATTTTCATCTAATTGTTAGTTAAAAATCATATCCATGAGCCCTTCATCTTCAACCATCAAATGAAAGAAAAAGTTTCCTAATATAAAAGAGCAAGAAAGAAATTCTTTTATTCATATCATGTCAGAGTTTTTGTAGAAAAATTGATGCCACCTCAGTACTTTATCTCAAAGAGAAATGAACTGGATGCAGGGTCAAGAAAACCATTATACACAAAACATCGTCATTCAATCCCTTTTGCATGCCTCCAAACTAACTCAGCAACTCAGTAAGAGAAAATGCATCTAAATATTTATTTTGAAGAATATCAATTTCCCATTACAATATTATTATTAAATAGTTATGTTTTAAATTAACTTTATAACTAAAGTTAACTTAAATTAGTTATGTTTTTTCTTTTCCCTCTGTAACTGACTGTATTGATCTGTGTACAAGGACTTTACGTTGTATTTAATGGAAAGTAACACCACAATGGAAAGTCTGACGGTGCGGAAATCAGAAGACTCAAGTTCGATTCCCAGGCTTTCTAGTCCTGTGCCTTGAGCTGACGACATAACCTAACATCTCAATTTCTTCATCTCTCATATCCTGATCTTACTGCCAGCCTGAGGAGACAACTTTTAGAACAAGCTAAAATAACACACATGAAAGAACATTAAAAATTTTAAAAATAATATTTCCTAAAGCATGATTCAAACAAAATTGGTCCTATGAAACAGTTTGTGAAAGAAAGGAGAGAAGTCAAGTAATTTTTTAGGATTTTAGGATATTTACAATTTGTATTCAAACTTTAAACATTTTAAGAAGTCCCATAGTCAAAGTCAGGGAACCTGTAAAACTTTACTAGCTCAGTGTTTCCCCAACTAATATACTGGGCAATTTTTTGAATGGGAACGTCTTGGTGCTTAGATATTCTATAGTGTATAATATGAAAGATGATGTAGAGTACATTAAATTAAAAAACATTGTGACACTGTTAAATCAGGCCTATTTAACAAAGCAAAATTTTAGCTAAAATGTATTATTAAAATTGTGTTTTAAACTTATTGTTTACCACAAAGTGATGTCCCAAATGTACTAGCCAGATTTTAAACAAATAAAAAATTCTTATTTTTAAGGATGTTTTGATGTTATGATTCTCTATATCTTTATCATTATGAGTGGTTATAAAATTAAGTCTTTTCTTCATTTTTCTCAACAACCCCCCAATTTTTCTGATAGAAAAATATTAGATCAAATTTTCCTCTAATCATTTTTTTAGTATTTTTTACATAACCTATAAAAAAAAAAGAAAACATCCCTCCCCTGCTACCTTTCAAAAGAAATCCTGATTTTTAATAGAAAAAATCTGTTCTAAAGACACTCCCGTCTTCTCTCCACTCCCTCACCATCCCCTTTGGGGAGCAGAGTGGTGTATCTGACAAGTAAATGTGGGAAGAATAACGGGACATGTTCAACCCAGTTCTACCTTTTTCGTTTGAGACCAAGCTGGCCTCCAACAGTAGGTACTCCTCTCACCGTACTAGGTCTTCCTTGGGCAGGCCATGCATGTAGGAAGCCCACTTCCCTGACTGTTGGCTATCAGCCCAATTGTCAGGTATGGCTATCAGACCCATTTGGCTCTCACAGTAAATTATATCTTTATACAGAGCCTCTATTCATAAAACAATTGATATTTTAACCCCCAGATTTACTCTTTATTTTATTTCTTACATTGCATAGAATATGTAGAAAAGAATGTTATCATTATTGGGGTTCTCTTATCGACTCCAACAATCCACCTCACAATTTTTATGGAATCATAAGCAAAGAAGTACAACAAACGCTATCTGCTTGCTTCACAGAACATACCTACAGGTGATATATCCTTGGAAGAAAATGTCAGTTTCACGTTTATCTTATATTTACAAGTTGAGCATTCAAAATCCTTTGGACTAATTAGGAAAATTCCAAAAAATATATATTGAGAAATAGCTCATAAGATCATTTTTTCTCTGTAGAAATAGCATCAGTCTCAATACGTTTTAAGATGTCTAGAACATTTTAGGTTCTTAGTGATTATTACATAAAAAATTTTAAATATGACTCCAATAAATAAAGATCCAGTATTTGAAATATCATTTGATCTCCTCAAATACTTCTAATACTAACAGAGTCAGTAACATACAAAAAAAAGGACAAATATATTTTGGGTAGGATAAAGGTAAGCAGTGGTTGAAAAACAGAATATTAAACAGAAATTATAATCATGAATTAATCTTACCAGTTAAATCTTTCATATATTATTAACTAATTGTTGTTATATGAAAATCCATATGCTTTCTAGAATATGTCTTCCCATGCAATTATTCACTTAAAGTAGAACAAAAATTACTAAAAATAAATTTACCCAGTTTTCATTGTATTAAAGAATGCTATATTATTTCATACATTATTCTTACTAACATCAAAATATGCTATCTGCACACTCCTATTCTTACACATAAGCAAATATTAAATGCAAATAGTCACACTGAGGGAGGAAAAGACCCTTAAGTCCACAACTGTAGCTACAGCAAACCTCTGCCATTACTTTGAGTATTTATTTAAATATTGTATCATGGCCCCTTGATTCAAACTAAGGGTATAACTTAAAGGTGAGTGCATTTTTGAATGTTAGTAATTGAAATACTACTGTACAACATTAATATACCTAGGAGATCAGAGTTAAGTATTTCATGTACTTTATTTGGAGTAAACTGTTCATATAACCTTCAAAAACAAATATTGTTGTTCTCTATTTATAAATTTTTTATGTATATTTACCAACAAAAATAAAATAAAAAATATACTTACAGATGAATTGGCATCTTTTCTAGACTTCTAAAAAATTAGTACCAAAACACTGCTTTATATCCAACATGAATTTAATTATGTCCAACAGTTAAAACCAAAATGAAAGATAAGAGGAGTACTCAGCTTGAAATGAGATTCAACTTCTACTCACTTAACCTTCCTGAACCTCAGTTTCACCATCAGTAAAACATGAATGATTGCATGTATAGATCTCACAGAATTACTTTTATGATTGAAAGAGATAACATATGCAAAGTACCTAGGATAGTTGATTAGGACCTATTACGCATTCAAAAAACATTTTCTACTTTTTCCATCAGTTACCAAATTGAAAAGTGACAATTCATATATGCTCTGTAAGTACTCTTATAGGAACTTGCATAGGTTAGAGGAATAAAATAAATTGGTTAGAGGAATAAAATAAATAGCCTCTTGTTGAGGCTATTGATAGGAATATACCAACACATTTTGCCATGCAGTTCTGGCATTTTATTTTGATTCTGTCTCATCTAAATCAGTCCCTTAAAAAGAAGTCAACAATTTACAAAACATATAGCCCTTCCTGGATTAACATATATCACCTGTTCCAGAGTCCAAAGAACACAAACTTCACCTAAAGGCCACATTTCCTAGATTAACATAAAAGAGAAAGCATGAGGCATAAGTGCCTCTGAAAAATCTTAAAAATTTGCAGATAATTATTTGATTTTTCTACAGAATTTAATAAAATCATCGGAACAAAAATAGAGTCTAAAGGTGATTCATAAAAAGGAATATTCTACAAGAAATAAAAACATTCAAATTAGCCTTATCTTCTCCTGATATGTCAACTAGAGCCGAAAATGTAATTTCTCAAAAGACATGATGAGGCAGCCCTCTGGAGCAGAGGCAGTTCATGAAAGAACTAAAAGCTGAAGCCTGTCTGTTGACAGCACTCTCAAAAGCTGGGGTGATAAGTCTTTTACTGAAGAAGAATATGAGTGATGCAGCGTAGCATCCACTGCACTCAACCATATGCTGTCTATAAGGAACACAATGTAAAAATAAAGCCATGCTTAGGTGAATGGTAAAAGGATTTTTTAAAGTTTACTATAAAAATACTAATCAAAAGAAAGATGGGTGGCTATATTAATATTTTTAAAATGGTGTGCTTAAGATTCAGGAATATTATCAGGAATAAAGAAGCACATTTCATAATAAAAATAAAGTCTTAACTTGTCAAAAAGACATAACATCCTAAATATGTATATGCCTAATAATAGAGCTTCCAAATATATGAAACAAAATGTGGCAGAAATGAGGAGAAATAGACAAAACTAATAGTAATAATTTCAGATTTTAATATTCCTCTCTCAGTAATGAAAAAATAAGTATTCACAAAATTTGTAAGGGCATAGAATACTCAAACATTAACAACCAACTTGACACAATTGACATAATACTACACTTAAACAAACAACAATAGAACACACATCCTTTTTAAGGACATATAAACAAACCATCCACTAAAATAGACTATATGCTAGCCCATAAAATAAATCTCAGTAAATCTAGAGAAATTGAAATCATATAGAGTATATTCTCTGACTACAATGGAGTCAAAGTAAATACCAATAATAAAAATGTATCTGAGAAATCCTCAAATATTTGGAGATTAAAAAATATATTTCTAAATATATCATGGGTCAAAAAATGACAAGGAACATTAGAAAACATGTTGAAATGAAGAAAAATGAAACCAAAACTTATCAAAATGTATAGACATATAGATCAACAGAACAGAGTAGTGTCCAAAAATAGACCCTATTTATATGTTTAATCAATGTTTTACAAGGCTGTCAAGATAATTCAACAGGGAAAAGATAGTCTTCAACTAATGTTTTCAAGTGAACATAGAATTGCTGAAAAAACTGTTCATTTGAAACAAACAAAAAAAAAACTTCACACAGCACACATACCAAATCCAACTTTAAATACTTCATAGACCAAAAAAAAAAAAAACAAACAAAAAACAAACAAAAAAAAAACCTCTAAAACTCCTGGAATAAAATAAAGGATAGGCAAAGATTTCTTATACAGGACAGACACCAAAGAAAGTACTAACCAATTTTTAAAATGACAAATTAGACTGTTTTCTTTAAAAGACACTTTAAGAAAATGAAAAGGCCAGGTAAGACCAAGGGAAATTATTTATAGTACATATATCTGACAAAATACTATTATCCAAAATATATAAAGAACTTGTACAACTCAATAATAATTTTTAATGGGCAATTATTTTAATAGACACTTTGCAAAAAGAAGATATGCCAATAAACATCTGAAAAGATATCTAGCATTACCCATCATGAGGAATATACAAATTAAAATCACAATGAGATATCATTAATATTATATACCTACTAAGTTGGCAAAGATTTAAAAAGATTGCCAATGTCATGTTGGAAGGCCATAGGGCAACTATAACTCTCGTGGACCATTACTGGGAAGGTAAAATGTATAAAAATACTTTGCACACCTGTTTATTTCTTAAGGGTAAACATACCCTTATTATACAAACCCAGAATTTCATTTTTAGATATTTACCCAAAAGAAATAAAACATAGATCCACACAAAGTCTTACTCACAAGAGTTCAAAGCAGCTTTATTTATAATAGCCCCAAACTGAAAGCAACTCAAATATCCAACAAGTAAATGGATACACAAATTGTAGTATTTCTATGCAGTGGAATACTACCTGTCAATAAAATAAAAACTATTGCTTCATAGAACAAACAATGAATAAATCTCAAAAACATAATTTAGAGCGAAGGAACCCAGACAAAAAGAGTACATATTCTATGATTCATTCTATGTAAAATTCTAGACTAAGAAAAACTAATCTATAGTGAAAGAGGGCAGATTGAGCGTGGAGGGGGATTGACTCAATTTTTAGAGTGATGGAGATGTTCTATATCTTGATTGTAATGGTGGCAATTATCTTGTACACAAATTTATTGAACTGTACACCAAAATGATTGCACTTTATTATATGTAATCATACCTCAATAAATGTGATTTAAAAATCTACATTCACAAAAGATTTTATTTTACATTTATGATGAAAAGCAAATATTACGATCAAATAAAAGTTTTCAATCTATGTTTGTCATAGAGTGGATTCCCCTAGAAGTATTTCCTGAGATAAAGATTTGAATGGAAATAATTTACATTGGAGGTGACTATAGGAGGCAATGAAAATGGACTGGAGAAGTGAGGAAGTGGAGAAACGTAGCAGAAAAAAGAAGATATTCAGTAAAATGCATGCCATCAAACAAGTTACTACTGTGGAATTTGGTGAACCAGTATACAACACACACATCGAGATTATACTATTTGAGATCATTGGTGGAGGCCTCCTAGTCACTGCTGGAAGCCTGTTTTGGGTTGTCTGCAGAGCATTATTTCCTGGGCACTTCTGTTCTGCTGTGCAGGCAAAGCAGGCTCCAGTGGGCAGAGAAAGGCTTCAGGAAAAGAAATGCATGTGTTGGCAGTTGTAAGTGAGCGAATGTGGACTGAAATAGTAAGGAGAACAGAGACATAGACCAGACACTGTCCATGTCTGCTATAGCTGGACTGGAAAAGAACACTGGACAACTGCAAGTAAATTGCTGATTCAGAAATTTTAAGCATGTAGATATTGGAGTTAAAGACAACTTTGAATCCTTTATACTTTTTTTGTCAAAAGTAACCATTTTTAAAATTTTATTTTTAACTTTATTTATTTATTCTTTTTAGAAATGGGGATGGGTTCTGTGGCCTAGGCTAGAAGAGTGCAGTGGTGCAATTACAGCTCACTGCAACCACAAACTGGTGGCCTCAAGAAATCTTCCTGCCTTGGCCTCCTTAAGTGCTAGAATTACAACAGTGAGTTACCACTTTTGTTTTCATTTTGCTTTCAAGACTAACACATCTTTTATGACTATAAAGATGTAAGCCCAAGGAACTGACCACTAATTTGAAAGTTGAGTATGTGCCATTCAAATATGCTGATAATGAAATTTTATCATCAAATTAAATACACATCAATGTAAAGAGAAGAACAAGAGAAACACAATTTAGAAATGTTCCAATTATTCTTTCCTACTACGGTCTTTATTGAGTATAGAACTACATCTTCCTCAGGATCACTCATTAGCAGTAATATATTTAGGGATAAATATATTATAGTATTTAAGACACTTAACTGTTACAGCTATCAAACTATTATTGTGCAACAGAAGAACATTAATGTTATCCCAGAGGCCTAAGAGAATGAGTACAAATTTCCATAAGTGAAATGAAACAATTAGACATGTTATGGTTTTGTTTTGTTTTAAAACAACAATATAAGAGTTAGTATCAACTGATGCCTAAAACTGCCTATCCAACCACCACATATATTTACATTTCTAAATAACTATCAATTCTACAAACTTACTCTCCAAGAACAATACTTTTGAATCCACCTTCCCACTGCAATACATCTATATAGATTAAATGTATTAGCGAGGTCACAATGACAAACCCAATTGCACATTATTTAATTTTTTCTAGACATATGGATTATTACAGCCTTTCCATTTTGTGATTTATAGCTTCTTTTCTGGTTTTCCAAGTTTTGATTGCACATTTCAGAGAAACTTAAGTTCAAGTCAAATGTTAGTACTCACAAATTTTAGAAAGGTTTTGTATATTAACAAATTAATTATGGTGTCAACAACTGATTTTAAAGTATGCTCCAAATATATTTCCAGACATTTGAGGATTAGGTATTTTAAAAGTTTAAATTATTGTTTTATTTGTTTAACTTTTATTGAGAAGTTAAAAATTATATAAAAATGACAACTTTCCAGCCACATCAAAAAGAATTTTTAAAATTGTAGATTGTTAAGTATAAAATAGATACACTTTTAAAGTAGGCCTCCATAAATACTTCAAATTTTCCTTTATTGATTTAGCTAATCAACTGGTAGCTTTGGTCCCATCCATCATTTTATAATTCCTTAATCATACATTTTCACTGTTCTTATAATTTTTTACTTTTAAGGATTGTTTTGTAAATGTGTTGGAAAATATAATCTCTCTTCCAAGAAAAAAGGATACATGTACAATTTGGGGAGTTTTTTGGCCTCCTAAGAGTGAGCTTTGGAATCCTTGCTCTATTAGCAGATTATATTCAGTTCTACTTAGACATAAATTAGAAATAATGGGCTAAAATTAAAACATGAAGAAATTTACATGTTCCATTTTTCTTTTTACTTTTTGCTTCTAATTTACATAATAGTAATGTTTTTCTCAAATTTTCAACAATGGATCAATGTAAAGTAAGTCCTATAAAGTATGGAAGAATTCTTTGTATATTTTTATTTTTTTTAATTTTTTTACGCTGCATGGTATTTGGATAAAGCTTTATATATTTTTTAAAAGTGACACCTAAAGAAAAGAACTATGTAAATCTCATAAGGCTTTTAAGGGCAATAAAGTGACTGTCAGAATGAACTCAAATTTTTACGTTTTCAAAATATAAAATTAATTCCTTTTCATTCCATGGATTCCAAAGAGATGGACGGACTGTATTAGAATAGAGATCAAAAGATGCATGCACATTAGTAACTTTCAGTGAATTTCTAAGCAGCTTTTAAAATATTAGTTTTTATAAAACATCTATCTTTATACATAACCTGAATGCAAAAAATAAACAAGGCATCGTTGACTCCTCTCTTTACACACCACTCCCAATCCACCAGTAAATCCTAGGCTCCTCCTTTGTTGTTAATATATCAAGGATCTAATCATTTCTCACTGCCAACATTGCTACCACCATGGCCTAAATCTGGGTCATCATCATCTCTCATCTGTATTATCATGGTAGCTTCACATCTGTCCTCTCTGCATCCACCCTACCACCTTACAATTCATTCTCCACACTGAAAAGTGTTCCTTTTAAAAGGTAAATCACATCATAGCACTTATTTGCTCAAAACTCTCTGAAAATTCCTTTAGCATTCATAAGTAAAGCTAAAATCCTACTTCTTAGATCATTTTCTCACTCTGCCCAGATACTCTAGTCTTTTTGCCTTTCCTCAAAATCACACCAGGCAAACCTCTGCCTCAGGCATTTATAATTGCTATCCCCTGTCCTTAGAATGTTCTTGTTTTAGATATCCTTATGACTTATGACTCCCTCACCTCCCTGGAATGTCACCATAGAATAAAAGAACCACCTTTCCAAACTAGCAAAAAAAAAAAAAAAAAAATGAGAAACTGTTACAAAGAATTATGTAATAAGAGAATCGTCACATTGATTTTTTAAATCAAGTGAAGATAAGTTTATTAAATTTGTAGTATTTCAAAAGCTAAAAATTAAGGAATGATAGGATAGTTTCAGGGCCACATCCCTCCTCTGTTTCATTTGTCTTCATAGCACTTATTACCACCAGACATACATGGTGTTTACTTAACAGTGGTGTCTTCTCCCACTAGATTCTAAGCTCCATAAAGTCAGGTGCTTCATATTGCTCATTGCTGTATCATTAGGACCTACACTGGTGTATAACACATAGTAGCCATTCAGTAAATGCATCAAATAAATAACATGAATAGAATACTAAGATAGAAAGTTACACAGATTACTTAGTACCACACCCTTCTAAGGCTCCTTCATGTCCTACTCCAGAGGCCCAGGGGGCACCTGTGTGGAAATTTAGGGATATTTGGAACACACATGCAAACCATGATTCTAGTATAGAAACAAATTCTACAAATACGCAAGTTAGGACCTCTCAGGGAAAGTGGAGAAAGTGTAGTTAAGGCATAAAGGAAAGAGTGTTAGACTTGTAGCCTGATGAGTTAGACTGAGTCCTATTCTGACGACAATACATCTCCCATAGCCAAGGGTGTATAAGATTTCTTAAAAATTCTGTTCCTTTCAGTGCATCGGCATTTGGAACTAAGTCCTAAACTTATCCACAAACTGTAAAACTGTAACTGAAAAAGGGGTAAAAAAACAGAATGATTGAAGGTGTGACTTGAAAACATTATTTATCATCTACTCCATCTCCTTTGTATCTCTATAATTATCCCTTGGATCCAAAACCATTATTTATGATGGTTATTTAAGCCAATATAAAATTATGAACTTCCACTGGCTAGAAAGCAAAGGTCACAAATCCTCTCTTTATTTTGATAAAGTACTTTGCCCTTCAATATAGGTATCTCAGTATTAAAGCCTCTCTGTTTCACAGTGCAATAGCACTGTACTTTCCATAAAATTTATTAATGTAGCAATAAATTTCATCAAATGAATGAAATAATATCTAGTTGATGTCAATTTCAAGTCACATAATCAACTGAGGAAAAATGTAACTTTACCTTTCTATAACTTAACTTTTTATATTAAACCTAAATTCTACCATATGAAGAACACTAAAATCTTAGCCAATCAAGCTCAATTTCAGTCTATGTAGTGGTTTTCCCAATCTTTTGCAAAGGTTATATAGAACTTTCCCAGGACATATATTATGCCCTGGTGTTGGTAGAATATAACACCTGATTCTCATTTATAGTCAGCCCACACTGACCTCCCAGAAACTCACATCCCATCCAATCTGCAGCTGCCAGTTCTGAAAGATTGAGCCTGCATACTCTTTGTTCCTACCTCAAGGCCTGGTGGGTACTCTAGGCTGTGTCCAATCTCTTTGCTACAATAGAGAAGGTTCTGCTATGCTCACGAGACTTAACATCTCATTTGCAATGGCCTAAATACTCCATGCCATGCCATCTCAACTCTGTTGCAAGGCTTGCTATTCCCCCAGATTCCATTCCAGAAGCAAGTACCTTCTGGCCTCAACCTCTAAGCCCCAAGAGCACAAGCCTCATTCCCAGGGATACACTGGTATTCATAATCTTGCCTCCACTAGTGAATTCCTTTTCCTCATAGTGTGAATAAGGAGCACCCAATCTGGGTGGGGGGATGAGTGAGGAAGAACTGGCCCTATATGATCTTAACTTTTTTCACAACTCTATCAGATATGATGTAGAGTTTGTGCCCTCATGCTTCAATCCTTTCTTTAGATATACATCACTCTAGCTAAAAGAGAACAAAGCAACACACAGAAAAACTTTCCTGGTCAAAATCATTAGCTCTGCCAAATTTTCAAATATAACTTCTTCAAGAATTTCCCTCTTTGTTTCCTGGCTCTGCTACAAAAGAGTCCTGATTGTGAAAAGCTGTAGTTGCCTAAGTCGGAGGAAGCTCACATGGTACAAAGAAGTAAATGTGTGTATGGGGGTGGGGTACGCATCCTTCAAAAGGTCCCACTGATAATAATTGCATGAATAATACCTGACAGATACCAGACCAAACAAAACAAAAATCCTGTGAACAAAAGAAAATGAAGAACAACATTTTAAACTCAACTTATCCCCTAGTGTTTTATAATTTATATAGTATAAAACATTATAAATATTTTTAGACTTGAGCAAACATATTCTTTTAAAAATAAATTCAATTTGCCCTAAAATTTCAGGAATAGATGTAAAGATGGTCAGGCTCAGTTAATCATGGAGAGTTCATAGATTATTTATGTCATGATAGAATTTGAGCATGATTCCAGTTTAAACAATAAAGTATAACTGGCCTTCACACTTATGTTTTCTTAAAGAACATTAATTTTATACATGAGCAAAACATGAGTAAGTGGGGAAAAAATTAAATGAGTGCAAGAATCACTGTCACAGTCAGAGGACCAGAGCACAACAGTCAGAAGCATTAAGTGTATTTCAATTCCTGTTTTTGTGTATAGAGCTGAGTTGCTGAGAAACTTGAGAGAGTAAAGCAAGCAAATGGTTTCGATTTTTGGCACGTATGTTTTGCTTTTAAAGAATAAGACCTTGCAAGCAAGAAAAATGAAACATATCAGAAGAGAAGATTGAGCAATCCTTTCAAATCTCCCCACCCACTTAAGCTTTATGGGAAAAATACCTTTATGCATTTTTGTTTTGCCTCTGAGAAAACCCAATTGAAAGCCTATGCAGAAGGGCAGAAAGATGCATTATGAAATGATATAAAAAGAATTGAATAAAAACCACATTAAAATTACTTGAGTCATTTTTGAGGGAGACTGAAGTCACATTGTTGAAAGTTTCCTAAACGTGCAATAGTATTTCCCTGAAACTAGATTCCCATGTAGGAATCTGGGGTAATTCAGAATTACATTACAGCTCCGTTCATCCCTGAACTACAACTTTCATATTTATCAAGCTCAAAGGCATCTCTGGCACAAAATCAAAAATGATTTCACAAAAAGTGGTTTGGTGAGCAATTCTGGCTGCCACAGTAGTAGATCTGCATGGGCAGCCAGGATACAGAGCTGGTTTCTGCCTTAGTGGGACCAGGCCTGGAATTTGCCACAATATTCTGAGGCATCCTGAGCAATTGAGAGAAGCAGCAAACCGTTAAAAAAATTATAAATGGATTAAATTAATTTTTATCTCTATTTCATATAATGATACTATGCTTATGTTCATATAGAATGCGCTAATCTGGTGTAGAAGTTTTTTTCAATACAATTTGAAATAGTTTTAAAAAGTAGAGTAACAGAGAGGAATAACAGTTTAAAAAATCAGTCTCTGGAATCTGGAAATAGGATTTGACTCCTAGATCTATCACTTAAGAGCTTTGCTCCTACAGACAATTTACTTCACATTTCTAAGCATTAGTCTCCTCTTGGGACACAAGCATAAGAACACCTTTCTCATAGAGTCGTGATACTTAAAGGAGGAAGCACATGGAACTGGCTTAGCACAGGAAATGGCTCGTCCTTTAGTGTTCAATAAATGTTAGTTCTGATCATGGACTTGCAACACTTTCTCTTTTGGGTGAGTGGAGTAGTAAAAGAGAATAGCAGCTGCTTATCTCTCTTAAAAAGTTGGTGAAATATATTTAACCCACTTAGAAGATGTCACTTGATCATGCTTTCTACTGAAAACTTACAAAATCCCCCCAAAAATTAATTTTGGTGATAAAACTAGACTTCATAAAATTGACACAGTGCATTTGGGCAGTAACAGAAACAATGATACAAATTTTATTTAAAAAAAAAAATACTTATTGGCCAGGCACAATGGCTCATGCCTGTAAAATCTCAGTTACTCAGGAGGCTGAGGCAGGAGGATCGCTTGAGCCTAGGAGTTCAAGGCTACAGTGAGCTATTATCATGCCACTGCATTATAGCTTGGGAGGAAGAGTGAAACTCTGTCTCTAAATAAAATAAATAAACAAATAAATGCTCATTCGGTGATAGAACTTGCATTATTTCTTTAAATAATCACAATCACAGGAGCCAAGTTTACTCCTGTGTTCTAGTGGAGGAATCTTATCATCAGAGAGCAATCACATTGTAGTTCCTTTGAAATCCTGACATAGGATTAGAAAACACCTATAGCCTGCTAGGTGGGCATGTGAACAGAGTTGTATGTCTACCTCACTGATTAGACTTTGGGGAAACAACACCTGGTGTCCAATGGCAACACCAACTCTAGCCACCAATTGAAGGTCTCTAAGCCATCTGAAGCCATCATATCCAGAACCTTTAGAAGCATCCCATAAACCATCAGTAATAAAAGGCATATTTCTGCAAGTGCAGAGTTATAAATATTAATGTTCTTTTCATCAAACTTGGAACACTCATCTAGCTTCTTAGCACTAATAGTCTCCTAATTGAAGGCTGTTTAGACTTTGCTCACGTAACAAATCCAAATTAAAACCCTTTCATTATGAAATTTCTGTTCTCTTGCATCCTAGTAAAAAGAAATTGTAAAATTCTTACTTAAAAATATTTTTTATATTAATTGCATATAAAACTCAAAGATACATTGCAATTTTAAATTGTTTCTCTTAGGTATCCAAGCCCAGCAACCATTCTTTGACAAATGCATGGGACTCCTAAGAAAAGCCTGACCTAGCAATCAGCTTTTCAGGATTTAATTCAGGCTTCAAATGTATCCAGTTTTTGTCACCTACAAACTAGGTAAATTGTAATCATGTTTATGCAGTTTAATCTCATTTAATTTTTGATTTTTGAATGTATTTTATTTGAATAAAAACTTAAGATAAATAATAAATATAAAATAGATTAATAGATTAATAGCTGAATAAACAAATAAATAAATGTCTGAAATTGGCACATCAACCGAGTCTTTCAAAGGTTTATAAACACAGTTATTAGAATTTGCTTCAGGCTAAAACTTGGCATTCAAAGTTGATGGTGGGATGCAAATTGTTTTGCCAAAGAGCTGTTTATATTGGTCAAGCTGCTTCTTACATATAAAGCAGTGGGAAAACAGGAAAAGAAAAACACTTTCTCAGGCTTCTCATGATTTTTTTTAATCTATTCTGTGCAAAAATATGGCTTACAGTTTATTGCTGAAATTTAGGAACCTGAAGATTCCCAGTCCACAGTTTTAAATTTAACAAGTATCTCAGTTACTTGCAGAATAATCACTTCCAGGACTTTAGTATGTGCCATTAACAGTTATTCCCCTTCCACTCATGCAGAGAAATTCTCCCATAAGCCCCAGACCCCAAAATGCCCAAGTGAGACCTTACACTGACAATTCATTACTTTTATCATTAATAAACCAGTAACTTGTATCATTTTTCCTATGAGACAAGAAGTTACAATAATCATTTCTTCGTAATAATTTTGATTTTACTAAAGTGTTTTTGAAAAGAACAATAGGAGATGACAAACTCATATTTGCATCAAATGCTATCTACTTCCACCTGGAAGGTCTTTTTCCATATTTTAGCAAGGTCATGGAATAATATTTAAGATTCTAGAGAAGGTTGTTTCCTTAGTGCTGCTTAATGTTTATTTTTTCCAAACAACAAATGCATTTTCTAGCATAGTTAAAACTTAACCAGTTTGTTGAAGCAACAAATTGGTCTAATAAAGGTTTTAATCTGAATCTTTGAAACTTTATGTTGGTCATCTTCATTGACCCACTTCCTTGTCTAAGAGAGGAAGAATATATTGGTTACAAATATATTTGCTTTGAATCAACGTTCTACATCATCATAATTTTTCTATATTACAGATGGAGGTGTTGAGGATATGGGAATTTGAGATAAGTGTTTATAGGCCCAGAAAAAGGGTCCAGAAATTGGGTTAAGTTAAAATTCATGTTGAAAGTTTGCTACATGTTTTCTTCTTCTTATGTTTTTCTTCTAAAGAAAACAACAGAAAAACAATTCAATCACTGAATGTTACTTAGGTAGCTGTATTCTTTATGTAAATAAAAATGTAGAAGCCACATTACATAGAGAGATTAGAGAGCAGGGTAAAGGGGTAAAGATCAAAGCATATTTTTATCTGTCTTGAATTTTGGAGTACAAAAGGACAGATCAGACCACACAGTGAAAATCACAGTCCACTAATCAAATGATCCTAAATAAAAATTGATTTTCCCTTTCTCCGTCTTGTTTGCTAAGAGCCAACTAACTCCTAAGTGATCACTTTGATAAATAAACCCCAGCATGACAAGATGTATCTGTGGCAAATATGTACAACAGCTGAAACTCATGAAGCTCTTATTGACTGCAGAGTCAGAGAGAGTCTGTTCTAACATCAGTTTCTAAATTTCATGGCAAATTAATTAATATATTGAGATAAATGGTTGTCTAGATAATTGTATATTGGAGGATTTCAAGATATGGACATTTAACAGAACGATGTGTGTTTGACTTGCAGTTGAAGACTCTCTTTAAGTCAAATCATTTATTGAGTCTTCACTTTAGAACTCTGTGTTATTGTTTTTCTTATAGTACTTCTATTACATTCTAAGTGAAAACCGATCTATTCCTAAATAGCATGAGTGGAAGATGATAATGGACTGATGTTCTTAATTTGACTTCTTTGGTTAACCTTTGAAACTCTTCATATTCCAATCTCCAATTCATGGTGTTAAAATGGGTTACTTATGTATTTCTTCATCTGATTATTTTCCTGGGATTGTGTACGGTAATTACATTTTAAAAGATAATTAATGTCTATAAACAATGCTACATAAGTAAGTTGGTTCATCTGCTATAGATAAATTGAGCTCTGCACTGCTATCACAATTTTTACATTTGAGTTGAGTCATTACAGTAGCATCAAGAAAATTCAGCCACAAGCTTCAGACATCTTTACTTTCTTTTAAAGAGAGAACAATGCCTTCACTTCAACTCTCTTGCTAAATAAAGACTCAACAAGAAAAAAAAATCCACTATTTAAAATTAATTTGAGAGACCTCAATTATCCCCTTATGTTCATTGATTTTTGGTATTCTTGAATAACGAGTCTGACAATAAACCAAAAATGTATGCAATGCTGTGTGCCACAATTGTTCCCCAGGCTTGAGTTTGAAATTTTTAAGTTGTTTTGACCAGGCAACTGACAGCAGTTAAATAGTTCTGTACAAATTTAAAGACATGAGATGCAAAGCCATGACTATATTCCAGCACATTCTTCTTGTCAAAACCATTTAAATCACCATCTTACACAAGTACATATTGAAACTCAACTTTAAGTGTTTTATTTTTATGTACATTTCATTTTGTCCAGAAATAAAATATCTAAATACAGACAGACTGTAATGTTGTATATGTATAGCTTTCAACAATACTTGAGCTGAATAAATGCTTTGTACATTAAGTTTTTCTTCTTAATGGAGTTCACAGCTACATTGATAAAATGGATTCCTTATATCCTTTTTGTCTTTTTTAACCAATAACAAGCAGAGAGACAAATACAAGTTAATATTAATAAGCAGCTCAAATAACACTTGGTTAAACTATGTACAATACAAACCATTCATACAAATGAAGACTAGGATATTGAATTTGTTACAATATGTGTAGTAAAGATAAGACAGACACTTATAACTTACATGGTGTCTGCCAGGCATTTCCCTCCTTATTTAATGATCAGAACTTGTTTTAAGGAGATTTAGCTGGTCTCCACTTCACAAAAGTCCAATGATCCGATGAGAGTTGTAATCCCAACGCCTGCCCGCATGTAAATTTCAGATGTTTGCTCATCTTTACTGAGAACAGGCTCCCTCCATAGAAAAAAAGAGCCATCTTGTATTACCTTGAATGTGCCTACTGTATGCTGGAAAAAAGTTACTACACTTTGCTGTGTTATAAAATAAAAAATACTGAGCTCTAAAGACACATTTTTTTCCATTTTAACAAGCATATACTCCTACAGTAGTATTTACCAGTACAGCTACTCCAAGCAGTAGGAATGCATGACTGGGGATTATTGATTAGCATGTACTCAAGACTTTAAAAGAGATTTCCATAACAGAAACATTCTCTGTCTAGTTAATCCTTTTGTTTGATGATAGTTTATCCTGAACTGTTATGAGTCAGACAATGAAAGCCCTCTCAACAAGAATCATGACAGATGCAAGCTGAAATGTGCATGAGGGTGTGTTTGTGTACCTCTATATGTGAGAGCATGTCTTTAAGGGTGACTTTAAAATCTGTGGTGATTTACAGCTATACTAAGAGATGAAGCTGACTGGGCAGAAATTACATCAGATTGTTTTCCACTAGCGTTATTTGCAGCCAGTTGACAAGAGCAGCAGTGTAGACACATTCCAGGCAACAATTGTGACCTTCTTCTTTGAGGTAACAGCCCTGTCATATGACCTTTAATTCCTCAGGCTTCAGTCTCCCCTACATGTTCATCCTCATCCCGAGGGGAAGTAAGGTGTGTCGCTGTGATAGTTGTAGTCAGGGCACACTTTCTGTACTAGTTTATAATCTGTACTATAAAAGGAAATGTAAATACAGATCACCTTAAAGGGTTTGGAGCAGAGCCAGGATACATGACTTTGGGTCTGCTCCTGGTAACAGGTTTTTGAAGGGTCATAGTTGCAGAGAGTGTTCTTGGTAGCCTTGTCGACCTTTTCATATTCAATGCGACAATTAAAAGACTTGGAATCTTTGGCATCAATCACGGTTTGTTGTGCCAAGTCGAATTCCACGATTTTTGTAGGGGGCACCAAGCTGACAGATACATTCCCTTGACCAGTGGAGTTATGCCTGAAATAAACACTAAATGTCCCATTGCCGTGATCTACAATTTTCCCAGTTATCAACAGGTTTAGCTTCACTGTTTTGATGTTGGAATGAAAATCGCCCCATCCAAACATTTTCTTAAACTTGCCAGTCTTAACAATGGGTCTTCTCTTGGCCCTGGGCCGAGGCTCTTTAAGGTCTGTGGAGTTCCTCAGCCAGTCCCAGAGGTCTTGCTCAGAATAAGGTTCTGGGGTGTCATATCTCAGGTCCAAATCTGTATCATTTTCTTTGCCACGAAAAGTCTGTGACAGGAGCCGGCTGATAGATAAGTCTTTGCTGCTTTCTGTCCATATATGCTTTAGTGTGGATTTGCTGCTTCCTGATTTCAGAAGTTCTGACTTTCCACCATTTGTTAAATTGGCACATGTGACCTGAAAACAGAACAGAAAAATGCTGTTTACATTTCTGCATCTTGAAAGAACATCCGACACATGGATCCAAGCCCTCATGCCGAAACTCAATTAAATGATGATACTCTTTTACAAAAGCACTTTTAGCAACTGGCCAATACTTATTAAGATGTGACAAAATATCACTTCTATTTTTATGAAACAATGAAAGAGGAGAGATGTAGGTAGATAAAAAACACTGAACATGACCTGAAGATCTATATAAAACCATTGACAAATGGAGGCAAATGTCATCCAGCACAAATAAAGCAAACTGAATTCCAACTTAAAGTAAACTAAAATAATTAGTTCTAAGCACCAAAATCCAAACACTTTTGAATAAATTTTATGAATCATCATTTTCCTATTCTACTTCAAAATTACTGTATGCTTTAAAATTTTATGATTCTCAGAAATATGTCAACTGACACTCTATGGACTATTTGGGTGTCCATGCCACAGTCACATTAGAAAAGCTAGATTTGCAAAGACTGTTTTAACTGGTCACCTATCATAAGCAAGGAACTTATTGTATAAACTATTTTTTTTAATCTTAAGGGACTTAAAATGTAGTCTAAGGAAAAAGGACATAAGTGAAAACACCTAATATACAATGACTTATAATTGTCAATCTAGAGAAGCAAACAACATGTGGTCAATGACAGAGAGGTCACTTCAGGTAGGATTGTGAGAGTCACATTGAGAAACCTATTCAAGGACCTCAGGCTTGTCTCTTTGGAAAGAATTTTATCCCCCACTAAACCAGGGATTCAGAGGACCCAGCCACACAATAGCCCCATTGTCTGGAAGATAAAGCAGTGACTTCTGATCCTGACCTGGAGGACTCGAGACTCATAACACAGCCAAGGACCCCTAGGAACAAAAATAGCTAATATAGATAAACCGTTTAAGATGTGAACTGACTGTTCTAAGGTAAGAATGCTAAAGGGAGTTCCCAGTTGCCCATTTAAAAGCCAAGTTTCACAATAAACCTCTATTGTCAGTCCCCTTGAGAACAAGTTCTGAGTCCTGTCTCAGATACAAGCCTGATTCCCACTCAGCAGCTTCATTGAATGTTCTAGTCTCCTTCCAACCTGTTCTCAAAATTAAAGGTAACTCCTAGAGAGCTTTTTTTTAAAGTTTAGGCCCATTAGGAATTAGAGCTGCATTCTAGGGACCCCTCTCTAGACTTAGCTGTAAAGGCCTTTTGTTAGGATACAAACCCGATCTGAGAACAGCCTTTTACTCAGCCATTTGGGCAACAGGGACATTCTCTCATACCCTGAAGAAAGCCCAATTCCCAGGAATTTTCTCCCAGTCTTCCACTTCCAAGCTGTGTGCCCTTGGTCAAGCTATAATATTTAACCTCCTTCTATCTCAGTTTCCTGCATCTATAAAATGAAGTTAATAATGCTATATATCTCACAGTGTTGTGAGGATTGAATAAGCTGAAACATATATAATCTTTAGAACAGTAGCTAGCATACTGGAAGGGATCAATAAATGTAACTATTATTGTGAATCTCAAACTGATGTTTGAAGACAATTAGAGAAATAAGACCACCAAATGGTACGTACAGAGGTCTGGCCTGAGAGTAGATTTGCTCCGGATTACACAGCCAAGTACTTAGAAGCTCAAAGCAATAGGTTCCTCCAGGGACACGATGCAGAGTGCCTTGGTAATCAAACTAGAACAAAGTCTCTTAGATCTTGTAGCCTTGCTTTTTCACAAATAACTCAGGATCAATGAGCTTTTCACAACAAGCAAGCAAATAGTCTCTTCTTTGCCCAGTTCAGACTAAGATAATGTGAGTGGGGTAGAACTATTCCCACCTGAAAAGAATATCAGCCAAAGCGATATCTCTTCCCAATACTTTGCTAGAGAAACCCTGCAAGTTTGTCCCCATGTAAATTAATTGCATCTGAGACAAAATGAAGTTTTATCATGGTTTACATCCCATGACAGCATCTTGAAAAGGCAAGACTGAAACTTTGGATAGGCTGACATAAAAGCTCTGCCAACGATTTCAGGCTGCTAGCCTAGGTCCAGTTGCTTTTTTTGTGATCTCCAAGATAATAGTAATGCCTTCATGAAAACATGCAGAGGGCCATTGTGTGCAGAAATTAATAAAAGAGAAAGAAACACTGACCAATGAAGAATCAGACAAAGATGAGGCCCAGAAAAAATGGACAGATTATGGCAGGGGTGGAGTCGCATCTAAAGGAAACACAGACCAGCCTCATGTATGCAGTCCCTCATCTTAAAGTATCACCTACCCCAAATGAACACTCTGGTGTAGGGTCAAATATGATCATCAGATGGGCCATTACTGATCTTGGGGAAAACATTAGGAATTGAGTGAAGGTTGTCTTTGCTGCCAACTTTCTTTTAGTTCTGGATACTTCTTCACTTTTGCTCACCCCTTGCTTTGGTATCTCTCTTTTTTTTCCCCTGCACCCAAACTGTCTCCTGTTTACAGATTCTCTTCATGACAAAATATTATTCTAGAAATGCAGTATAAATAATAGCAAAATGGTTGTTTTAGCAAAATTAATATTTTTAACAAGGACTAAATAAATTAGAATGAAATTGAGAGGAAAATATTATTTGGGGCGGGTCAATTTTTCTTACAGGAAAAGCATAAAATTTTCCATCTATCCTCTCTGTCTGATAATAAAGCCAGTCCACTATGGGGAAATTTTTACTCTCATATGGAAAGTATAATTCAAAGTAGTTGCATATAATATCATTTCATTATAATTATACAACTAAAAAAAGCAACTAAAATTTTCCTACTAAGTCCCTGAATGAAGTACATTTCAAAATATACTATTTTTCTATAACACAGATTATCTATAATAAAAAATTTAAAACTAACCTTAATCAGTAAGAGAGGTACAGATCTTTTGATTTGGGAGGTTTATTGTGTGTATTTGTTTTAACAAAATCTAATTGATTGGTTAAACATCTAGGTATGTGCTTGACTAATTATACAAACATTGTCCTTATTACAGTCTCTATTTTTATGCCTTGTAAATATAAGTATTAAAAAAGTGCATATCCTTTTCTCTTATTTTTGCATGGAATTATATAGATAATTCCCCGTTGTTTATGTGGCAAGAAGACTAAATGCAGGCACACATTTTGTAGTTGTTAGCATTAGTATCTCAGCATCAGCACGGGGCTGTATTGGGATGTTTTCATGATGCAGTGTCTAATGAAGCAGTAATGAAATTAGTCCAAATAAGGTAGAGAAAAGGGATTTAGAGTTCAGTTTACCAGTGGCATATGGGAGTGAAAGGGAAAATATGTGGAGTGGGAAATATGATTTCAAGAAGGAAGAATCAATCTATCCAAAAGGATACTAAGACTCTAACAGGCAAACAAACCTCTGATTTTCAGGTAGAATAGAAATTGTTTAGTTCTAAATTATACTCTCTGCAGCTGTAGGGATCATGGGTGTGCACACTGCAGTCAGACTGCCAGTCCAGGCTCTGATCTTTGACAGCTGTGTGATGCAGGTGAGTTACTTAACTTGTTTAAGCTTATGTTTTTATCTTCTAGGGGATAGGAGAATAATAGCCATTTCCCTCACACAGTTGTTGTAGGGATTAAGTAGGATATTCCATTTAAAGTACTAAGGACAGTACCTGAAACATGGTGAGTGTTCTACCTTAGCAGTACTAGCTGTTACTATCATCAGATATTTTTACCTCTGAATCTCACTAGGTAATATTTTATGTAAATTAATAACTTGTAATAGGATTTGAGAGCAGAAAGGATTCTTGAACTCTCTCTTCAACATAACCATAAACATAAAGCAAAAAATTAAAAAAGAAAGTATGACAAGAGCTGAAAGGAAGGGGAAATGAGGAATAAATGGACAGAAAGTTTCAGCTAAGCCAGATGAAATAAATTCTAAAAATCTGTTGTACAACATTGTACCTATAGCCAACAATACTGTATTGTACATTTTAAAAATTTGTTAAGAGGGTAGATCTCATGTTCTGTGCTCATGTGACAATAAAATAATTTTTTAAAATATATGTTTAGAAGACCACAAACATATATTGAACTGTAAATAATAAAACATGCATGGAAATGTTACAAAGAAAATGAGAGGAAAGAAAGAAAGGATATATTTTGAAAGTGATTCTGTGACTGCTTAAAACATATGGTAGGTAGAATAGATAGTAAAACTTAAGTTAATGAAGGATGAGCAAAAGTGCAGATATTAAACAGCTCAGCTTCTAAATGTAGTGAATTTATTTGCCTTCAATGATATGATTTGAAAGGCTTTAAGCAGTGCTGACAGTCAAGAAGCCTCTCTGGAACATCCCAGTTTGAGTAGAGAATCAAAGCAGTTTTTAGCTGTAACCATCATCAACATTGTCTTAAAGATTCTTCTTCTCTCTTCCCTTCCCCTTCACTTAGGTTAAGAGATGCATGTAAAAGAGCATATCAGGTTTCAAATCATGGTTGGAATGTGGCAAAGTCATAAGATGGAACAAAAATTTTTGTACCCCCATAATTTCCTGAGAAAAAATTAAAAATTAAAGAGCATATCAATCAACAAAAAACAAGAAAGGGTCCCTAGCAAACTCCCCAGACCTGTTCAATATTAACAAGCCCAATTTATTTTGTTTTATTAACACAACAACTATATAGTGAGACTCTGCTAATACTGAGTTAAATAAAGAAATACAAAGATAAGTGACACATGGTCCTGGCTCTCAAGAAATTTATAATCTAATGGGGTGATCAATAAGGCAATCACAGTGTGATGTGACCAGCACTATGTGCAACCTTCTCGGAGTCATAGTCAAAGTTGAAAGGTAGGGAAGGTATAACAGAAGAGATGATTCTTAGATCTGAGAGATAAAAGAGGCTTGGGAGTTCCACAGATAGAGTATGGGCCAGAGGAGTTCTTGCAAACATAGAGAACACACTGTGCAAAAGCACAGAGCCGAGAATGGACATGTCAAATGTAAGAATGGAAAATAGTTCCTTACTGTCTAACTGAAATTTTTGTCCTTTGACAAACATCTCTTCACTCCCTCATTGTCAGTCTCTGGTAACCACCTTTTCACTCTCTGTTCCTACAAGTTCAACTTTTTTATACTCCATGTGTAAGTGAGACCATACTGAGAGAGTAGATTTTAAGTGTTCTCATCACAAAAGAAATAAGTATGTGAGATAATGCATGTTAAATAGCCTGATTTAGCCATTCCACAATGTATACCTGTATCATAACATCATGTTGTACATCATAAATATATACAATTTTACATGTCAATTAAAAATAAATAAATGAAGGGGGAAAATTAAATAGCTCCTTACTTGTGAAACTTCAGGAGCATTTCTAGGGAGGAGAAACAAAAGAACTTGCCAGAAGTAGAAAGAACTTATAGAATATAGGCTGGGGCCAAATTGTGAAGGTACCTATAAGGCATTTAAACATAATTGTATAGGAGAATGTAATGGAGAATTGTAATGGAGAATCACTACATTTTGTTTTTCTTTATTTTTAAGTGAGTCACCCCAGTTCTAGAAGAATACTGTTTGGAAATTGAAGGGTGGATTGCTAGGGAGAGATCTTCAAGGAAGATAGACTAGTTAAATAATTAATGGCAATACATTTGAGAAAGAAATGAGCCTGAACCAAGGTACTGGGGGAGAAAAGGAAGAAGTAAGAATGGATCTAAGAGATATTTCAGAGGTGGGATTAACTTGGCTTGATGACTATTGGCTAAAGAGAAACAAGAAAATGTTGAGAATTAGCGAGTTTGCTTGCATCTGTAAGGAAAACAGAAGTAACAAGTTAGCTGGAAAATACAATTAAATCTCAAAGAGATATTGAGCATTGATGTGCCTACAAGTTGCTCTGAGGAATTACTTCCACATGGCAGTCGGTAAAATGGATCTGAAGGTCTGGAGACATGAGAGGGATGGTGATGTTGACTTTGTAGTATGAGTACATGGTATTGTGTGGATAGAACATGGTGATGAAGAAGGATGGTGACACTATCTAAGAAATGTCAACACTTTGAGGATAGGAAGAGTAGGAGTCAGGCTGGGCAGAGACAAAAGAAGACATCAGAAGGAAAATAATATTGTGGAAACCAAGGTAGGGGGAGGGGAGTGTGGGCAAGATTTAAATTCCAAGTAAAAGTCTAATAGTATAATCACTTGAAAAGAAACCACTTGAATTTTGGTATCTTAGAGCAGGCGTCCTCAAACTACGGCCCTCGAGCCACATGTGGGTGTTTTTGCCCGTTTGTTTTTTTTACTTCAAAATAAGATATGTGCAGTGTGCATAGGAATTTGTTCATAGTATTTTTTAAACCATAGTCCAGCCGACCAACGGTCTGAGGGACAGTGAATTGGCCCCCTATTTAAAAAGTTTGAGGACCCCTTTCTTAGAGAGAGACACATCCTTGCTAGTGTATCCAGATATCTCATCTTTATTTTAAATTAGAATACACAATTCTGTAATACGACTATGCCATAGTTCTACTTTTTGTGTACCTATTGTGTGAGAGATCTTTACTTATTACATTATTTCACAGCCAGGTTATGTAGTTATTCTTTTAGCCTTGATTCCTTTGGTTTGTCTGCTCACTATTGTTTCAGCCATCCCACTCTCCTCTCTCTTGTGTTGGATTTTCACTTTTGTGGGTGTATAGATTTGTGTGATTCTTTTTTTTTCTTTTCTTTTTTAAATTTCAGCATATTATGGGGGTACAAATGTTAAGGTTAAGTATATTGCCCATGCTCCCCCTCCCCCCTCAAGTCAGAGCTTCAAGTGTGACCATCCCCCAGACGGTGCACATATCACTCATTATGTATGTATATACCCATCCCCTGCCCAACGCCAAATAAATGTTATTCCTATATGTCCACTTAGGTATTGATCAGTTAATACCAATTTTCTGGTGACTACATGGGGTGCTTGTTTTGCCATTCTTGGGATACTTCACTTAGTAGTATGGGTTCCAGCTCTATCCATGAAAATACAAGAGGTGTTATATCACCATTGTTTCTTAAAGCTGAATAGTATTCCATGGTATACATATACTACATTTTATTAATCCACTCATGTATTGATGGGCACTTTGGTTGTTTCTACATCTTTGCAATTGTGAATTGTGCTGCTATAAACATTCAAGTGCAGGTGTCTTTTTTGTAGACTGTCATTTTATCTTTTGGGTAGATGCCCTTTAGTGGGATTGATGGAGCAAATGGTAGATCTACTTGTATCACTTTAAGGTATCTCCGTATTGCTTTCTACAGAGGTTGAACTAGTTTGCAGTCCCACCAGCAGTGTAGGAGTGTTCCTCTCTCTCCACATCCATGCCAACATTTATTGTTTGGGGACTTTTTGATAAAGGCCATCTTACAGGAGATAAGTGATATCTCATTGCAGTTTTGATTTGCATTTCCCTGATGATTAGCTATGTGGAGCGTTTTTTCATATGTTTGTTGGCCATTATTCTGTCTTCTTTTGACAAGTTTCTGTTCATGTCCTTTGCCCACTTTTTGATAGGGTTGTTTGATTATTCCTTGCTGATTTTCCTGAGTTCTAAATAGATTCTAGTTATCAGCCCTTTATCGGATGTGTAGCTTGCAAAAACTGGATAGCCACATATAGAAGACTGAAACAGGACCCACACCTTTCACTTCTCACAAAAGTCCACTCATGCTGGGTAACAGACTTGAACCTTAGGTGTGAAACTATTAGAATTCTAGAGGAAAACATTGGAAATACTCTTCTAGACATTGGCCTAGGGAAAGAATTTATGAAGAAGACTCCAAAGGCAATCACAGCAGCAACAAAAATAAACAAATGGGACCTGATCAAATTAAAAAGCTTCTTCACAGCCAAAGAAACTGTCAAGAGAGCAAACAGACAACCCACAGAATGGGAGAAAACTTTTGCAAGCTACACATCCAATAAAGGGCTGTGTGATTCTTTTTAAAACCAGTTCATATGGGATAAATTATCTGAATTTTCTATGCCTAAAATTGTTTTTTATTAGCCATAGACACACTGGGTATAATATTCATTCATCCTTTAATTCATTTTGCTTTGTTTTATTTTTCTCTCTCCAAAAATTTTAGCATTTTCTCTATGAGGCGTTCCGAAACCTCACAAGATGAGTTACACGTTCCCGTGCTTTCTCTACTCTCCTTCTAAACTGATTTAGAGAAAAGCAGGCAGATTTTTCTGGATGTGTTAGGCTTTTTTTTGAAAAGTTTTCCCAAGACAAATATAAGCTATTTGAGGGACGTTCTTTGTACATCATACCATCTATATCTTGGTGGAGGGAGTGCCTAGCACAGAGTATGCATTCATAACCTATATAGTTTATATTTTTATCAACATCTGTTTCAATAGGGAAGGTGTGTTGATTGACAATAAAGATTTGGGGAAGACAAGTTATCCTCAGAGATTTCTCTCTTATAATTTTAGAGCCTTCACTTCATTGGCAATACCCAGGGTACCCTTATTATACGTGATAAGCCAGAAGAAATGGATTAGTGTTTTAATATATCAAAAATACATCATTTCCTATAAATCAAAACCACACTGAGATATCACCTCACACCTGTCAGGATGACTATCATTAAAAAGTCAAATAATAAATGTTGGTGAGAATGTAGAGAAAAGGGAACACTTGTGTACTGTTGGTGGGATTGTAAATTGATATAGCCATTATGTAAAAAAGTATGGAGATTCTTCAAAAAACTACAAAGAGAACTACCATTTTATCCAATAATCCCACTTCTGGGTGTATATCCAAAGGAAGTGAAAGCAGTGTCTCAAAGAGATACCTGCATTCTCACATTCATTGTAGCATTATTCACAATCGCTAAGATATGAAATCAATCTAAATATTCACCAAGGGATAAATGGATAAAAAAATGTGAGATATATATACATATACATATATGCACACATACACATACATGCACATACACACACAACACATAATGAGCATATATACACATATGCTTTAACATATAGACACACTAATATTGATGAAAAATTAAGAATTATTAGTCTACATGGCCGAATTTAGCCATTTTAAAAAAACATAATTACATATTACCCAGCTCTGCATTGCAAAAGTTGTTTTTCATTAATAAGTTGTATGTCATTCACTAACAGAGAGAAAATATTCCAGTAAAAAAAAAACAGTTAATATTTTATATTATTTCCTTTTAAAATTTATAAGAAGTATCTTATGTGAGGATCCCCTATATGGTTATAATAATGAACAAAGACATTGAAAATAACATATTTGAAAGACTATTTCTTTGCGAAAATACAGCCGCTTCTACATCATCATTTATTATCCATAAAAATTTGAATTTGTCAGTAAAGCCAGACATCTTGTAGGAAAAGAGAAATGTTGTATACATAGAAATAACTTCTTTCTATATGAATTGGAGGTCAGTATGAGTAACCATTCATAACAAGACTATTATGTGAATGTAAATGGACAAGTTTATAGCTTATTAAAGTCAAACAAGGTTAAGATCCGTATAGAATGGGCCAAATGAGGAAAAACTGACTCACCTTCCAGCCATATTTTCAGCAACCTACATATATGTACATATATGTTCCTATACAACTGTGGTATATGAAAACATACGTAACAGCAACAATAGCACAGTCTATCCAATAGGAGCCCAAATTCCTAAGGAAACAATGACTTTGATATTTGTGATATAAGACATCTAACTCAACATCCTCTGGTTACCCAGAAGTTGATCTGTAACTCTTTTAATAGACATAGGAAGAAATTACGTCGATGAAGTAATGGAGATAAATTGTGGGGAATATCAGCCCTGTGCCACTTAGATCTTGCAGCAGCTAAAAATTCTTCTAGGATCTCTTTCTTACCAGGTTATGATGCATGGATACCACTCAGAGCTTACCAGGTACAGAATGGACAACAAGACAGTCAACCCAGAAATATGAAAGGGGGAAATGACCCTGGAAATACAGTCCTGCCACTCCTGTGGACTGGAATTTTTCAACAACCCAAGTGGAGCAAAGCCAATGTTCTCTGGTGGCATTGTTTGAGAAAAGATAAAGTCTAGTAAACAGAATGGACCTCTTATCATTTTGCGAAAGGCTGATCATGTTGTAATTTGAGTTACATAAAAAAATTATTGACAATAAGTGCATAAATATTTGGGATCATGCCTTGGCCAGATGGAAAAAGTGGTAAAAGCACATCCAACCTAGAACACCAGGCTCCCCCAACAGGCTCTTAATCATAGCTCAGGGAAGACACAACTCATGCACTGAGGAAACTTTAAGAAACACTATTTCCACAAGAAAACAATTCCCTTGTAAACACTTAAACTACTATGTTCTTTTATAAAGCCCTTCCCATAAGAAGATTAACATCCATTCCTTGACTTTCTGTTTCTGTTTTGCAAGATTTCTAGCACTGGTTAACTACACTCTGCCCTCTGCAGCACTCTTACCCAGTTAGTGCCAGACTTGGAATCAGACATAATTGCTGTCCACAAGTCTAGGCTAGATTTTACTTTGGTCTTGTACCACCTCTTTTTCCTTTCCCCAGTTTCTTAAAGTATGGTATATGTAATCTCATATTTAAGAGCCGGGTGCTGAGAAAAAAGATGTTTCGGGAAAGAGACCTCATAAACAAACAAAAAGGTGGTCTGGCCTCTGGATTTAGATTCTTTGGTTTTAGGGAAAATTAACAGATTGAAAGCTTGGTGGTCTAGTTGAGTCTAAAAAGTAAAAATAAGACCTGGTTCATTTTGTTACCAAGGAAATTAAGTAAACTGTTCTACCAAATCAGAGGAGGATATTTACTCAAAGATTAAGTTATAGGAGGAGACAAGTCATGGAGATAATGGGGCAGACAGAGTCCAAAAATAAGTATGATGGTGTAAGGGAAGTCACAATAGAGACGTTGGATAAAAATGTGTGTATAGTCAGAGCTCAGAAATTCCCTTGACCTTCCTTTAGTGTCCCTTAAAGTGACTTACTCAGAATTAGTACTTTGTCCCACCTCGAAAACTATGGATAGAAGGTATCATAGGAGAACTGAAAGAAGGACAGGTTGTTACAGACTTTCCTCTCCTACGATGTCCCTACACTTCACTTAGACTTCCAAATTCTGAGAGGTTAATTACCCTTTTCAAAAGAGCCGGGTAACACTCCAGCAGCCACTAGAGGGCACAGGTAGGATACATGACAGCTGTCTCTATTCATGGTGCCGAAAGTCAGCCAGAATTGTGTCACTAAGGGTCCCAGGTCTCATTAAAGAAAGAAGATGGACCAGGAATCCTTGTTATAACTGCTGGCTGATACAGTCCTGGGAGCCACTCCTTCTGTAATCTGTAGATACCAGTTAAGAGATGCTGTTGCTCAAGGAACTACTACTAGAAGCCATCACCAACTAAAGTAGTTGTTGTGATCCCAGGATTTCTGATAGAGGGTATGTTCAAAGACAGGATTTTTTTATTCATTCATTCATTCATTTAGAAAGTACTCTAGCTAAATGAAACATTTCTGTCTCCAGCTTCATCTTGGCTACTCTTCTCTTTGGCCTTAGGATTCTGAACACATCAGATTTTCTCATGTGCTCTCCTTCTTCCAACATCAGGAACTTTGTATAGGCAGCTTCCCCTTCCTGGGATCCCTTCTACTCATTTCAACTGGCTGAACTCACTGTTGATCCTGTAGCTCAGATTAAACTTTATTTCCACAGGAATCATCGATCCTTTCATAGCTCCCTATATTAGTCCTTCATAAATATATATGTTAGAATATATATATTTATACATATAAAATATATGTAAAGAATTCTTTCTCTGTACTGTCATCTCTGTGGGAGAGCCATCTAATGCCTTGCTCACTATTTGGAGTTTTACTATAGTTCATATAATGCCAGGTGCAAAGTAGGTTCTCTACAAATACCAGTTGGATAAATAAATGCATGTTTAAATGTAATGCCTACTCACACATAATCATATCCCTTTGCAGATGAGCTTCCCCCAAACAGATAAAAAGCTCACTTTATGTCATAGATAAATGTGTTTTTATTGTAATCCTTCATGGAGCCTTTGAGTAATCCTGCAAATATGCACAGTGACACAGGAGAAAAGATGAATCAAGGAAAATACGATCAATTGCTATAGGCCATTATAACTAGGAATGTTTTATCAAAAATCTTCAAATAAATTCAAGTTCACTTAAGTTGAAGTAAAAGTGAATAAGAGCAAAAATACCTACATGAACATAAAATTCTATGTGAAAAACATTAGGAAAACTTAATAAAACAATAAATGTGGTCTCTTGGTTGGCAAAATAGTTAGCATCATTCTCTAAACTTTCTTCCTTTGAGTTTCCAGAAATTTGATCCTAGGACAGTAATGAAAAACAACAACAACAAAAAAGAATACAAATGGGATTCTAAAAACAGAGATTCCTTCAACAAGAGCCTGCCAAACTTTCTGGGTGCATTTTCTTTCAAGTGGACATTTCTACTGGCAAATAATTCTTTGAAACAAGCAGTTAGGCAAGTGCCATTCTATTTTTTTGCATAAATGCCCATTTGCTTGGGAAGTGCAGTGGGATTTTAAAAATGTGAACCATATCCAGTTGTGTGGGTATGTTTGCAAAAGCTGAAAATGGAGCTGTAAAAGTGTCCATTAACGGCACAAATTAAAATGATATTTAAAATGTAAGTCTTGAAGGCATTTTTGATTTTACAGTTGATAAAGTATAAATAAACACAGTTTGACTGTGACATTTTTGCTTTGTGGCTGTGTCATTAAAATCCATGACTGTTGAGAGTTACAATCACAAAACGTCTGAAGCTGGAAGGGGCCTTTGAATATATTTTATGTCTTGGAAAGCTGAGTCTCATAGAGCGGAAGTAACTCAGAAAAGGCCACCAAGATGCGTAGGAGCAGAGTCAAAATTGTAGTGAAGGTTTACTACCAACCAGTCCACTCTTCCTGGGTTCCAAAATTCCCCTTTATTGAGAGCCAGTAATTAATGTTTCCTTCATAGTTTACCAAAGCTCTGAAAATCAGTATGTCACTTCAAAATAAAGAACCGGCTCCATTTTGCTGCATAGTGTTAATTTTGTGAAAAGGAAATTCAGCATTATCTGCTAGTCCTAAAACAAAGAAGCACCACTTAGTTCATTGCAATTACAGCTTTTTGAGTCCCCTGGATTGACTGTGGACACAAACTTGGGCTCAGACCTTCCCGGACTTCAGCCTGAACTATGACTGCTATGAGGAAAGAGAATCAAATAAGAGGACCATTGTCCCAAGGTTTCAGTTAAGTAAATGATAGCAGAGAGAATTATTCTTCAGACTCCAAAAGGGAAAGTGTTTTATATTTGATTTCCAAAATCTCATTAGTCTTTATTTTCAAAAGATTTATTTTTAAGAAGGGAAAATTAAAGCAAAAAGTTTGTTGGATTCTCTCTTCTACCCCAGCCAAAAATAAATGAATGAATCTATTGGCAAGTATTTGTTAAGTAACTATGATTTTTAAAATTTTCTGTAGTCTCATAATATTTTGAAATTAAAAAAAAAAAAATTAAAGCCTCAGCAAAGTTATTTTACTCACTTCAAATCCATGTGTAAGTCAACTCATTCCAGATAACCTACATGAGTACTTTTCACTCTCTAATGGATAAAGGTCCTGGAATTTTTGAGACTCCCTCCTGTTATCAGCCTTGAAAGTCAGTGATCCTTAACAGGAAGCACTAAAGTAAACCCAGGGTAACATGATCTGTAATATATGCTGAGGGTCATGTTGGAATAGGAAGTGAGGGTGGTGGGATTATTCCAAATGTACCATTCATTTCCTATTAGTCAAAATGTTTATTTCATAGTTTCACATAATGTTAAATAAAGGTATGAGATTTGTGTCTTTTTCTCAATGTGGAGGTTGGTTTTAAATAGTCAAGAAATACCTTTATAAGGGAAATCATGTTTCTCTAAGTAATCTTGGATCTTCAAATACACTGCAAGAATGATCCATTTCAATTCAAATTTTCACAGAAAATAGTATTTATGTGTACATTTTTGTAATTTTTAATTTTGATGTAATTTCCAGTTTACAGAAAGTTATAAGAAACTTCCATATATGCTTTACCCAAATTTACCAATTCATTTCATTTGATCATATGTTACTTTATTGCTCTTTTACTCTTATATTTATGCATATATGCATGTATGATGTATGTATTTTTCTGAGCCATTTTGAGAGTAAGTTGGATACATCATGCTCATTTACTCCTAAATATGCCCTGAAGTAGTTCTTAAGAAAAGTTATATTCTCTTATATGACCATAATATAACTATAAAAATGAGGAAATCTAACCTTGATACATTACTAGAATTTAATCTGTAGTCATTATTCAAGTGCCATCTGTTACATCAATAGCATCCTTTATGCTTACTAATTTTTCTGGTCTGGGATCCAATCCTGGATTGTGTGTAGCATTTAGTTACCGTGACTTTTCAGTAGCATTCCTATTTCTTATTTTTTTACATTTTTAAAGAAAATAGGCTATTAATTTGTAAAATGTTCCTCAATTTGGGTTGTACTGACTTGTTCTGTGCAGAATTTTATAATAAAGTTCTAGATTTTTAGCTCGACAAAGATGATAGTGGGGAAAGTGTATTCCTGGATTTGAGCATGTAGGAAGCAATACTTTTAGTAGCTGTAGAGAGAATAATATTATTATATTATGATACATCATAGCCTTGTGAGTCATTTAGACTATTTAGTATAATTTTACAGGTAATTAATTTGCATTATATACAATTGTTTTACTATCATTGGTAATAAACTCATTAAATCTTGTCATCTTTGTGGTCTTTTTCACTTCACATTTTGTTAAAATGAGGCTAATATTTCTAAAAATCTATTTGCTGGATTCAGTAAACTTATCTATCAGCTTAAGGCTGACATTATTTGTTTTAATCAGAAGGATTTTTAAACTAATATTTGCATAGCATTATCATTTCCATCATTTATTAACATATTATGTGAGTGGGTTGGTGGTCACCAACACCCTTCCTGGGATGTACATACCAGTAACCTAATGATAGAGTAGAGGAATAGAAGGCCCACTGCCTAAGACGCTTGCTTAGAATCACACATCCAGGAAACAACATTCAGGTTCTGACCCAATTCTTCTGACCTAGAATCACAGGATTGTTCTATTGTCACCAAATGAAGGGTTGTTGTCCTACCTATTGCTATTTAAGAGTATACATCATGGTGACGCAGTTCATGAATGGGCATGAACCAAGAATGGACACTTGACCAAGCAGAGGTATTCTCAGGCTTTAATCATAGAAGCTCAAGCCTTAAACTTGAAAAGTTCAACCTCAATTGTCATTTCCCAAAAAGAGCTGACAAGCAAATCACACTGTTCATAATATACCAGGTGCTCAACTATACAAACATTAAACTATATATCCAGCAAGAACTTCATGGCCAAAGGACAATTACTTTTGAGGCCATAATCCCTTGAACCTATTTTTTCACTCTAAATTGGAGATATTAATACCATTGTCCTGCATTGTGTTGAGAATTAGAGATAATGTATATGAAGTATTCTCAATAAATGGTAGATGTTAGTAATAGTATACTGATTTTAATTTATTTTATTTTTAATGTCAGTGCCCATCAACTGATGAGCAGATAAAGAAAATGTGGTATTTATACACCACAGATAATGAAATAATGTCTTTTCCGGCAACTTGGATGAAACTGGAGAACTTTATCCTAAACGATGTACCTCAGGAATGGAACAACAAATATTGCATATTCTCACTTATAAGTGGGAGCTAAATGATGGGTATATGTAGTCAGACAAAGTGGTATAATGCACATTGGAAACTAAGAAAGTGAAGGTTATGGGGTTGAGGGGTCAAAAAATATCTTCCTCATATAATGTTTAAAAAATAAATAAATTTAAGAAAAACAGCTTAAAATTATGCACGGTTGCAGCTTGGAAAACTTAAGGTGGTGCCTTATAGTATCAATTTTAGGAGCTTTATTTGGTGCATTTAACTCAACTGGTAATTGCAAAATCCACTTCACCTGGGAAGTGAAAAATATAGATTGTTATCTTGTTGGCTCTATGAAATTCTGCATCTGATATTTAGTACATACTCTACCTTCATTAATTGCTTCTCACAAGATGCTCTGCCTTAGCACTCAGTTGCATTCTTTTCCTTTTCTTTCCTGTTCATTGTATCTTAATTCTGAGGACCATATAAAGATATACTATATTACCTTTTAAAACTTACAAAATTTGTATAGGCAAACCATTTTCTTAAGGTTGATGGCCAAACCATTAAAATGTTATTTTTCATATGATTCATGATCTTGTCACAACCCACCTAACAAAGTTTGGTTAGATTTCGGTGAAAATTATCTTCCAGAGTAGTGAATTTTTTCCCCTGGGATGCAGGGAACTTTACTACAATTAGTATGTATGGTACAGCATTTCATGCAAATGAGGTTTGCCAGCACTGTGACCATTTAAACAAAAACAAAACAAAACAAAAAAAATGTATGCACAAATTCGCTGCTGCTTAGATCACTGCAGCTTCTAGGACCCAGTTTCTTTTACTGATTTAAAAGCAAAGTGAAAAATAAATAAATAAATAAATAAGTTGTGCCTGAAAAAAAAAATCACTGATTAGGTACAATGTATGCTACTCAGGTGATAGGTACATATAGTTAACTTTGTATAAAAGAATTTCATATCCATCATTTAATTTGTGTAGGAAAAAAATTTCACAGTTAGGTAGCATGACATCATGGTAAGAGTGTAGACTGGAGCTAAGCTACAGTTTCTCATCTAGCTTTTAAGGTAGATACCCTTGTTTATGGGAACTGCCTAAATGGTGACTTTCCAGCTCATTCTGGCTAGCGGAGAACTGTTATCTTTTTGAAGTGGTTATTCTCTAAACATAATACAATTTTCATTAATAATCTTACTTTTAGAATGTGAAATTATAACTTTGCAAATATATATATATATATATATATTTTTTTTTTTTTTTTTTTAATGACACAGGAAGGAAAAAATACCACCCAATGTCCCCATCAGGATTGTGCCACTCAAGCCATAACATGTTTGATCTACGCTTTACAGAGCTTCCCATTAGAGTTCCAGAGAAACCCTTACTTTCTATTATGTCAATGACACCTTGGCTGGCCTAGAGCCATCATCAGCCCCTGGAGCGCTGAACCGTGGCACAATATCTCTGTAACTAGGCCAAATAGGCCATGACCTGACAGGCTGTAAAGCAGTTATTATCTCCTATTAAGTCTGAAATCTGTGCTTTGCATATTTTAAAACCACTACCCAGTTGTACTATAGAGGTATATCTGCCAAATGAATAATTCGATTTTTAAGATACTATAAAGGGGACCAAAATACTTTCTACTGTGCCAAAAACAAAGTCAATTCAGATTTTATTTTCTCTCCTCCCATGTTTTTATCCTCACTCTCTGGCAGTCAGACCAAAACTATTTCAATAACAGATAAGTAGACTTCTGTTGCACAATTTACCATATGAAACCAAGTCTGGGTTGATGTCGTGTGGGTGCCAAAGCATTCCGTGCTGTATGCTGTATGTAGGCTGCTGCTTCACACAGTTGGGTAGAAATCTGTAGATGGTTGGCACCTAATATTTGCTGTCTTTGGTGGATGGGATTACAAAGAGAGTTTCAAAAAATGTAAAATGACTGAATGAGCCACTTAAATGTCAAATCTCAAAAGAGATTTGTTTTGTGGTTTAAAATTTAAGTGTTTTTTTTTTCTTTTTTCCCCACTCCCTGGAGATGTGTAAGTAACTCATTTCTTACAGCTTTAATGGTGGAGATGCAAGTGACTTTAGAAAGATTTGGAATAGGATTGAAATATAAGTATATAAAATATCCTATTAACTCTTGCCCCCTGTTTTACATTTTGAGAAAGATTTTTAACTAAACTCTTACTGCGCATTACCTATGATGTCATTAAATATTTTTCACTTCGGTGAATTGTAACTCTGGAAAATTTGCAACTACTCTTTTCAGCAGGGGATTAAACTTTCAGGGAATAAATTAAATTGGGTTAAAATGTCTAACAGAGTTTTCAGATGAGTGCTTTATGCAAGTAGCACAGAGACGTGTTAACTTTGAAATGAAACTCTAGTTAGGTAAATAACGTTTGTCAAGAACCAATTGCTCAGGTGCTACACTGCTCTAAGCCTACTTTATTAATATTGGTTTGTGATCTTCAGTACAGGTGCAGAAAGGAATTTTAAATGCAATTAAAGCTAAGCTGGAAGGCCACACAACTATGTTTTAATCAAAAGCTGAGTTCAAGCCTGCTTTACATATAATATATTCAAAGAAAGATCTTTTTCACATTAAATATGACTGCATAAATACTCTATTTGAGAGAGAGCAAATGCTCTTCAAGAAGAAATGCGAAGAACTAATGCTTCCACATCATATGGAATGTTATAAGCACCTAAAGAAATATTGTACTAGGAATACATGAATATATTATTAAATATTAATAGTTATGATTTTTAAACCCTGAGCCATCAAGCCAACACATGTGAATAGGTGGGTCTGTGTATATGTGTATGTGTGTGCATGTACACAAATGTATGTACATGTTTTGTGTGTGCATATAACCATACAGACATGTACATGCATGATCCAATTTTTAAATTTTTATGATTTAATAACATTTTTAGGAAAATCTAGAATCCATTACTGTCCAAGCCATTTTTAAACTGGACATGAATGTTGTAAAAAGGAAAAAAATCATTATTCAATCATATTTACAGGTGGTAGCAAAATTAAGTTGATTACATTTCCACTAGGAGGGGGTTAGCATCCTCTAGAGAGGAACATAAGCACAGCTAGCATTCCGACAGACTTCTTTCCAGTGCCTTGTGGCCCAGAAAGTGAAGACACCTTCTGGACTTTCAGGTGAAAAATTCAAAAGTTAGGAGATTTAGATGGCAGTCTCTAACTAGAGACTCAAAGTTCTGATTAATTCAAGAACTTTGAGCTTTGAAATTCTTAGATACATCTAAGGGATTAAAACAAAAAATCTACATACTATCTCTTTTAGTGGAATCCTAAGAACATTTTGCAGAGTTTGATTCACTGAAAAAACAGTCAATTTTTTGGAGTTTTTTCATCAATCTCTTTTTGACATTAAAATATGAGGATTTATCATTTATGTTTCTGCAATAGAGAAACATAAATGATAAATCCTCCTTTTTTTGAACCCAAAGGCATATATAGCAACCAACTAAATATTCATATTATTTTCCTAAAATCAGGAAAAGAAGGTAGGGAATTGGTAGAACTTAGAGATGCACTTAATTCAAGGGAAAGGATGCCTCATCCCTAAATTCATACGTTTATGTTCCTTGGTAAACCTAGGAAGGGAAGAAAAGTAGAGGAAGAAATAGGAATAGAACAATGAATGAGAGAAGAAATGGATACATTTCCAATCACATTCAACTAATAACTTTTGCATGTTATTTCTTGGGATACAGTTCAAAATGCCTAGCAACTGTGCAACATGAAGGAGGGCACTGGGGCAGTGTCCTGGAGACTTACTGCTGTGTGAGTCAACCCTTTAGATGCTGGACCTTAGGGTACTGAAGAAATGATCCTCAGGGAAGGGCCTGAGGCCAGAGTGCCCAAACAGGGGTGGGGTGGGAGGACACTCCAATGGCTCCAGGCAATGGCTGTTTACCATTTAGTGCATAAGTATTTAACTCTTTTAACACCGGTACTTACTAGCTGAATATCCACTGTGTTGTTTTTTTTTTTAATCACTTACTCTTAAACATTCTTTAGCATCTTAGAAACAATAATACCCATTTAACTACAAAAGCCAAAGAATTCAAAATGACTGAAAGATAATGGAAAGTACAGAAGCAAATTTTCACAGGTTTTAAATACATAGGTAGAATTTTTTTTTTTTGCATTATTGCTGTCTGATACAATAAATTGGATCAAAATGATTGTACTTAATTATAAATTTTATAAGCAAATATCTTTTTCAAACTGCTTTTGCATGAGATTATACAACACAGTTGGTGTTTTTTTCCCCCTTTGATACATTCATCTTAATTCCAGGGTCCATGTTTGGGGAAAATTATATTAATTAAACTCTCTTCCAAAGCACTTTTGACACAAAAACTCAGAATTGTGGATTAAAGGTAAAGTCAGGACCACCTTAAAAGGGAGTGGGTCTGGGAGGGCTTCCTAAAGTTTTGGGGTGTGTGATACCGACAAGTGTGTGACATGGAATTTTCAGGTATGAGCACACAGCTCACTTTGCTTTACTGGTGTGAGGAATTTTAAATAATTTTGAATAAGTTGAGTTTTGTAGTTTGGAGGGTTTTTTAACACCTAAAGATGGGAGCTCCTTTGCCTTGTCTTCTTTCCCTACCTTGCCTTTGTCACAGGAAACCCACACCAGTGCTCAGCACCCACCAGCCACCATCCTCTCAAGATGTATATATGTCAGTCACATTTTATGTGCTCAGCACCAAACTTTCTAATCAGTATTTCAAATTTTAGTAATGCTTTTTACTTGTGGACACATCTCCCTTCATTTTTCGCCTCAGTTGACTAGTCCTCTTTCCTGCCTCACACATGTAGCCTTTTGCATTGTGATTATGTCTACCATTTCCCTCACCTGGGATGTTCTCCTAAAGAGACTTACCTAATCTGTGTTTCTTCTTCACAACACTAGCAGCTCCTAAATCATGACTCTATTTAACCTTCCCAAATCATTTAACTTGAAGTTAGGAAACAACAACTTTGGCATTTTTGCCTTTTCGAACTGATTATAATAGACTGAAAGGAGATCCAGCTTAAAAATTAGAGAGTGATGAGTTCTAATTCTGGCTCTGACATTCACTAGAGGTGTCACCAAGAGCAAGCTGGCTAACCTCTTTGACCTTAGATTTCTCACCTGTGAAATTAGGGTTGCTGGTAATAGAACCTGTTGGCTGATACAAGAAGTAAATGAGATAATGTTTGTAAAGTATTTGATACAAAGCAATGAGATTAAGAGACGTTATTATTTTAGGATTTTTTTTAACGTTTTCATTTAATTTTTAATTTGTGCTTTTCCTCTTTCCCTCATTTTATTCCAATCTTGCCAAGGATGGAGACTTGTCATCTAGGTCTTTGTATCTTCCAAAGACACGGAAGGATTTTTATTCAGTAGGCACTGTTGACTGACTTTTGAAGAAGTTTAACTTGCTCATTTGTCAAAATAGTTGATTTACTTTGCTACCTCAATGTGTCGGGAAAATGTAGCAAAATGAAATCTGGTGAGATTGTGAAAGTGGCTGACACAAAGATTTATTATCTAGATGAGATATTTAATGTATATGTAATTCAAGAAAACAGCCTTATAAAAATATTGAATATTTTCCTGGAAAAATAAGTAAAGAGAATCCTGAAATTAAGCACATTGAGTTCAACATTGACTTAGGGACACATAATTGTGTTCATTGCTAGTCTAAACATAAAGATGCTTGAATCCTGAACCTAAACAAGCAATACCAGCACTGTAGTCACATGAACACTTAGCATGTAAAGCAAACCCCACCTGTCATGTCTCTGATGCAAAGAACAACCTTGAGCTTTCAGAGAAAATAAAAAAGACAAGCTGGCCAAGAGGAATTTCTGGCTGTGAAACCTAAGTGAATGGCAAATAGTGTAAACATAAATGTCACACAACTGAATAGCATTCTAACTGGAATTCCTAACCCCAGCCCTTCTCTGCTGTAGTTCAGCTTCCCTACTGTGATTATATCATTCTTCTTAAAATTTGCTTTTAACAATGGTTTCATAATCTCTGAAGGATATCACTTAACCTGGCATCCAGGTTCCTCAAGGATCAGGTTTCTCTCTACCTGTCTGACCCTCTTCATGTTCATTGCCTTCTTGAATTCAATCCTTGCTCATTCTGAAAATCATCTCCCACCACATGCATGCTCATACACCTGCACACATATCAACACATACACATCCCCACATGCACACACTCATGCCCATATATGATAGCTCTCTTCCCACAGCCCCACAAAATATACATACTCTTCAGTCCCTGCCACAGCCTCACCTCTGCCACCAATCATGCCAGCCTAGGCTGACAGCTTCTACTCTGACGCTTAACCTGACATTTCTTGTAATATGACTCAACTTCTATGCCTTCCATAGTGCTAGATTCATAGAAAGGATACAGTAAATCAGTTCATGAAAAAAAATCATACTATTTTGGATTAAAAGTAAGTATGTCTAACCCATTGCTGGACTAGCTGCACAATAATATTTTATTTCAAAATGAACACAAAGAAAAGACAAATAGAATCAAATATAAAAACATCTAAAAGGCCACTGGGGTCAATAAATAGGCGATAAAGTCTTTGTTTTCTTCTCTAGGAGTACTGAGAATCTAGGTCACTCATAGGCAGTCATTATTTGGAAATGATTCATTCTTTAGTTTTCCTTCTACTAAGGAATACTCCTGGGAAATGGCTTGAAAGTTATTTTGCTTTATCTAAATTGAGAACTGCTGAAGATGGAGGTATACAAGAAGAATATGGGAAATAAAATCTCCTTTCCATGGAATGCAGTATCTTTGTGTCATCACAAAATCATGAAAATTGACACACTTCATTCAATAACCAAGCAGGCAAACCTGAAAAGATTGATAACTCTACCCTGGGGCAAAGAGTAAGACTCTGTCTCAAAAAAAAATTTTTTTTAAAGATACCTAATTCCTAAATATTACTGTGATTTTACACTTGTATTTGTTTGGTGAACCCCATTTAATCAATAATTTTTCATTTTGAAACTTCTCAAACATATATTTGGCAGGTGATTGTACTTGGTCTCAGTGCAATTTGATTAACAGGTTTCCCCTTGATCCTGTTTTCCAGGAAAAAAAAAAAAAAACCTCAAAGTTTAATTTCCCAACCCTAGGAAAATGTTGTTTAAAATGTAAAATGTGAATTATAGAAGATAAAGAATGAATCTTACACCTTAGTCAACCATCCTCCTCCCTGTTAGAAAGAGACTTGATTAAAAGATGAAAATCCACCTCCAGATTTCCAGATAGGCAAGAAGGCCTATTTGCCCCAGCTGCCTGGAGACATTTTAACAGCAGGCACTTTGAGCTTTTAATGAAAATCAGGTTGAACAGTGTAGAATCAGGAAGCTGCCCAACCTTTCTGTCTGCCAGAATAAACTGCTCAACTTGCAGCACCCCTACTTTTCTAATCAAGAGCTCAAACACCCCCATGCAGTCTCAGAATTGTTCTTAAAACCAATGCTGATGCTTAAGAAGGCTTTAAAAAATATCAAAAGAGCCACCACCTAATTATTCAATTCTGTTCATAGGGCAAAGGAGATTCCTTCCTGACCCCTGCAGTGATTAATTTATGGCCTGAAGCATAAGATTTGATTACTCCTCTCTTAGCATGTATAACTTGTAAGCCTTATTACTGGTCATAAAATTATTCAGCCACCATAGTTGGTTCAATGGCCTCCTGAGGCAATAAGTTCAACTATTTGGCTGCCTGCTGGTAAAGATATATAGCCTGGCATCAACTCAGAATGTACCTGCTACTTGTTTTATCAGTATATATTTGATGTAAATAATTTCTAAATTCTTAGCAGATTATTTTATCTCTGTTAAAAAAAGAACTAAAAAAAAATTTGCCTGTAAAGACTTAATAAACTGATACTCACGAGTGTTCTCATAAAACAGAATGTTTTAATGAAGTGGATGTTCTGATTTAGTCAGAAATCTTTGGGGCTTTCTATTCTTGCTTAAAAATCTTTATAAAACATATTAGTCTATGTTTCTGGCTCAGTAAGTACAGTATAGTGTGCTACATATAATTAATACTTCTCTGATAACTATAATCCCCAGAGTACCTCAAGATCTTCATACGGAACATTAATTAGGGTGCTACAGAAAGGTACATGGTAAAAAGGGAAGGGTCTAGGTTTGCAATGCTCAAATCATATCACAAATCCTGGAAACATTTAGGCTATTTATTTTGGTTTTACTTCTTTATACTTCACCAAATCCCACAAAGGACTTGAGGTACCAATACACCATATAACAATTTTAAAAACTGAAAGTATCATGGCAAAGGGAACATGTGGATGACATACAAGTGAACAAACAAAAGGGTAAGAATCACATGTAATCACCAGCAAATTGGTATTAATGAATCAACACCTCAGTGGACACACAGGAATAACATTTATCAGGTGTCTGGCAGGTGGGAGGAGAGGGAGGGGTCACACTTGAGGCTCTGACTCGAGGGGGAAGGGGGGGCATAGGCAATATACGTAACCTTAACACTTGTACCCCCATAATACGCTAAAATTAAAAAAAGGGTAAGAAAAGTACTTTTTAAAAAGCCTACTCTACGGTACTCAAAATAGTAGAGTGAACTACAAGATATGGCTAAGGCACAGAGAGAAACAAGACCAACCACAAAATTCCCAGTGTTCATAAAATTAAAAACTACAACAAAAACTCTCCTTTGGAGAAGCACAGTTTTTTTATCTTTATTATATATGCTGCCATAATAGTTTTATTGTTATTTTATGATAAACTTTATCATAAAATAATTTTATGAGGAATCTTATAAAAAGGACACTATTAAGTGATGTTGTCCAGTGCTGCTCACACTTTAATGTGCATATGGATCTCCTGGAATCTGGTGAAAAGGCAGATTCTGACTCAGTAGGTCTACAATTGGAACCTGTGGTTCCAAATTTCTAATAAGCTTTTGGGTAATGTCAATGATGCCGGTCATAGACCCCATGTTGATATAAAAAAGATGCTAAAAAATCAAGGATGTTCTTGCTAGCAACCCATCAATAATGAATTTCATAATTTTCTTATAGCATTCCTTATGGTATGCAGATGGCAAACCATCAATTCAGTATATACAATGCTATAAAAGTAATTCTACAAGGTGGGACTAGAAAAGCATGCATTCTAGGCACCCATGTCTCTTAAAGTCTGCTTTTGCCCAAGGGCAAAATGTAAAACACCTAGATAAGCAATGGCGAACATTTTTTTCATGTCAGTTTAATGAAGGAATTAATAGGCATCAAGTTTCTTATATCTGATAATTTTTATGGGTAAAAAAAGAATTGAGAATATTTTATAGACTGTGATTTGGTCCTTTGTCACTATAGTGATTCAAAATGTAGGACAAATCCTTTGTAATAGCATGTTATAAATATTTTCAGCTTCAAATTAATCCAATTTAAAATTTGCATATTCATATATATGAATGCATATTAAATTATTTAAAGATTCATGTTTTCTATGCTAGCAAAGTTTCAAACATTGATCATTTTCAAAAGAAAAAAGGAGCTTTTATCTGCATTATTTGAGCAATTATACTAAACTATGTGAAAATAAAGAATAAGAAAGGGAAATTTTAAAAGTTAATTGTTTCTATTATACAATGTGTTTTTTTTCTTTTGAAGTCATGGAACAGTAGAATTAAAAAGTTAAAAGATGCCTCCTTTTAGAATAGAAGGAATCAAAGCTCAGGGAGGTTAAGTGACTTTCTCAAGGTCACACAGCTGACAAATCCCAGAGTTAGGAGTTTGACTTTTAGACCAATGTTTTTCTCATACATCACACTGCTCTACTATCACTATTTAAATTGACCTACAGACCCCAACATCATTGTTGTTCAATATAATGTTAAAAATAGGAAAAATGGAAAGGTAGCATACTCCATTCACTCCCTGAGTACACATTAAGAACAAACAATGTAATAATCATGGACTCAGGAGCAGAAGGACAAAGATGAAACATTGCATAAGGTTGCCAACTCGTCATGAAACACACAGTTTAGTAGGGATAGATATGCACTTATAATATGCTCTAATACTACAGCCTGAGACATATTATGCTACAAATACCTATTCTACGTAGAATAGAAAAATGGGGTCTTCCAGAAGCTGGAAAAGCATAATGTGTTAAGGAATGTCAAATACATTTCTTGTAACTGTAAGAAATATAGGTTGGGCAAGACATGGAAGAAAATCAAGGACAGGTTTCTAACTTAAATAGTAGAAACAAACTAGTATAGTCCATAGTCATTAAAGCATATTAAAACTTATTTTTAAAATAATCAAAAGGGGTCTGTCTAACATAGTCAATTTGCCCCCAGGAGGGGCTCCTCCATCCTCTCCAACTGGCTATGGTGGCATATCCCCAGACAACACAGACTTACAATTTTCTAGAATTATAGTCACACAAGACTAGCTGTAATTGGACCAATCTTGGTAAAGAAACATCGTGTTTTTGAGCCTAGGAATAGTCTCTATTTCTGCTGCCATGGCCACTCTGTCCATGAGCCCATTGAGTATGAATGAGAGTGGCTGAGGAAAAAAGCAAAGTGACAATCATAAGTGTGGTTAATCTAGACCAAATGATTATTCTGAGCCTGTTCCCTAGTAGAGCCCTTTGTTAAACATTTACATACAACACAAACATCTTCACACTATGACCATTCCAAAAGGATCATGTGTATACTTCAACCAAATTTTTCTCTGAAGCACCTGAATATCCCTAAGAAATACCCCCATGAGAGCTTAGTTGTGCATTGAGAGAGAAAAGGTAACACAAAAGAAATATGTGTAGTAAAAGTCTGAGATACTTGCTTGTGCTTTCTGGATCTGCTTAAGCCTTATCTCAAACATATTCTTCCATTAATGATAAGCTGATGCTGTACATACCCAACCAAATTCCTAGTTTATGACAACAGTGAAAGTTGCATGGTTACTTGAGTATCCATGGTCAGGCATTCCAACTCTACCAAGGCCTGATAGCTTTTTAGGAACTGTTTTCAAAAATAGATAAGTAATATGAAAATGTTGATGTAGCTTTGCCCCAAACCCTAGCAACTATAACAGCGATTCTTCTATAGGAGTTTGTCAGAAGTTCTATAAGTATTTCTATTTCCAGATACGGCAATATTATTGGGTAGAGTGCATCGTTAGGCTGAAGTAGAAAAGGAGTTTACACTACAGCATTACTAGCTGCAGAGCCTTTTCTTGCTGTGAGATGCCTTTTGAGTCATTCGATAAATACAGCAGAACAGCAAACTCAAATGTGGTATATGTTGTCCCCCAAATCCAAATAAGCTAATCAAGATTTGTGCCACCATAACCTTTGAGAACTAAATTAAAGCAGAGAAAAGAAGTGTTGACACAGCCCTACGGCAAGACTATGAAGATATACTGTTGATTCTGTTTGGTAAAAGCACACTGCTGCTGGTGATCTTTGCGATTGTTATAGAGACAAAAGCATTTCCCGGATCAATTACTGTGCACTAGGTCCAAAGGGCTGCGTTGATTTGCTTCAGTAAAGAAACCACATCTGGAACCCACAGCTGCAATTGGAATCAATGCCTGATTACATTTAACATAATCCACAGTAATTCTCTAAAACACATCTATCTTCTTCCAAATCCAACCAAGTGGATTAAATAAGGACATAACGGAAATCATCACTCCTGCATATTTCAAGTTTTAGATGGTGGCACTAATCTGCAATTTCTTGCGTGCAGTACTACTTTCGGTTCACTAACCTGGCAGGGATGGAAAATTCAAGAAGTTTACATGTGTCCCATCCTGCCAGAATAGCTCACACGCATGAGTCAGAGGTCAATGTGTGGAACCTGACAGTTGCCATATAAGTGTGTTCCAATTGCACATTCAGATACTAGGATGCAATGTGCATCCGTGGACCCACTATGTGGATAAACTTTGTCCAAAACTCCATTTGTTGACTCAGGACTGAGACTTCAGGCAGAGTTGGCACTTGCATAAACCTGTGAGTGCATCCTAACATTTTGAGCCTTAAAAGTCTTCTTGCTTTCCCCTAGTCCTAGCCCTGGGTCACTTGACCACCATAATCCCTACTTTGACTAGGGGATTGAAGTAACATCCTGGGTCTCCAAGAATTAGTATAAATTTAGAGATGATATTTAGCAATCTCTAACTATTGCAGATATTTCCCTCTTTCAATGCATACTTGCCCTAGTTAGTGGTTGTGGGTCCTTTCTGGGGGAAAGCTTGAAGGAGTATAATGCATATGCTTGAGGAAGTGTTTTAGGAATCACCTTTAGGGAGGACTTGGCCTCCAGGTCTGCAAAGCCGGCTGAGTCTAGAAACTTGGTAAGAGACCAGGACCCTCCATTATGGGTGACTCAGGTGAATCTCTTATCCACCAGACCTAGAGTTTTATCTTTTTAGAGATTACATGATAGTTTAGTAAGGTGCCAATATCTTTTGCTTTTATGAATACCACGATAACTATCTGTAATCGAAAAGTCCATGCAGGTAATAAAAATGCTCAATATTAATGAGCTAGTGTTGCCTTCTACTAATGACCTCTCCTTGATTCTAAAGATTAAACATTGCCACTTGGACCTTGCACTTCTGGAATTCCAACATCCCTAGTGAGTTCAGGGAGCCTATCCCAATGGCATTATCTCCCACCATCATCTCTGGCCTGCAGAAAACAATAACCTCTGGGGTGTTCTACTTGCTAATATATTTTTCAATGCTTCAGTTAATGTCCTTTGGACTCACTCTGGGAATTAGTGTGTGATGTGGTGGTGATGGCATGGGGGGAGGGAATTAATTGTGTAGGTCATATAGGATAAGTCTACTTTAAAATATATACCTTTATATGCCTTTTGATGCTTTCCTTAATATTATCCCATAGATGTTCTAGAATTTCAACCTCATTGAATGTAGGCCACCACTGAGTCAAAGTTTCAGTTAACTAACCAAGTAAATTTTTAGACCTACTTCCAGCTCCATAAACTAAACACTAAGTCACAAATTTCTACCAAGTTTACCATATTAATAAGTTCACACTTATCCAGTCATATGTTTCCTCATTAGTTTAAAACCTTTAGAACTTTTGATATCAATCAGCAAAAGACTGCAACCATTCTGGAATATAAGCTATCCCATCCTTAGTAAGACTTTATTCTTGTTCCCCTGGAGTATTCTGAGATCTGATTTTAGTTATATGCCTAGACACAATAGGAATCAGTCTAAACAATGACATCCCTTTGTATGGCAAGTGTCCCAGGTGAAGGGATCGAAGGAACATCAAACATGGGGAGGCTAGTGTAATTTTGTGTCTGTTTTTAGTGGGTTGACCCTGAAACAATAAGAAACAAGGGCTTCTTTCAGGGGTGCTATGAAAGCTCTCTGGTTCTCTAGCAGTCATTTGAAATAAGGGTTTAAAGTTATAAGTTTGCCCTTTTTCCTTTTTTTAGGCTCCTCAGTGAAGTCATAAAAAACTATTGCACCCCACAAACTTTGTAGTCATTATCACCACCATACAGTCAAGTTCAGCACCCACTGGATCCCTCCAACACCTTGCTTCAGTAGACACTTCATTTCAAGCAACCATAGATAATGTCTTAATTAATTGAGTGCCATTGCCTACTGTAAGCAAAGAGGGCAGTACTGCTTTCAAGACAAATACATAACCAAACTAATCCCAGAATATCAACTAATTCCAAAGAGTGTTTTGCAGGACCACTCATGGTTCCAAGCACACTGTCTTGCAAGGTTTTGTCAGGAAAACTAACATCAAACCAACTATTTCAAGAGAGCATATAACATGGGGAATCAGTTTCATGGATATTGGAAAACTGAAGAAGCGTGAAAGGAACACTAAAGTAGCACAAATATAACAACTGTAGAAAGCAGCTACTGCCATCCTCAGGCCTCCGAGAAGAGGTGCTGCCCTGCAAATTAGTATAAATTTAGAGACAATATTTATAATATCTGGGTTGGAGGAGCCACTCTATTCAACGTTATGGTTAGGTATATGCTCACAGGAACAGCAAGCAAAAAGAGAAGGGCAAAGTCCCTCTCTTCCCCTCCTAATATCCAGCCTACCTCATGTGCCCTACATTGGAGCAACCAAACAGGAGACCACTTGATATAGACGAATAGAACTCTGCAAAGCCCTAGCCCCAGTACCACAAATTAGAGTATGGAAGCACTGTGTTAGAGCCAAGCAATAATACCTTCATAACCAGTACATATTTTATATGAAATAACAAAAATTGCAGAAAAATTGCTTGGGGTCAGGAACTAGGTTTTAGTCTCAGTCACATTTCTAACTGTAAGAATTTTAGCAGGTAATTTCATGTTTCTGAGCATCAGTTTCACTTGAAAAATCCCTATAACAATAACATCTATGCCTTCCTAGCAGGAGGCATAATGTAGGTGAAAGCACTTTGAATAAGCATAGAGTACTATATAATCATAAGCTTGTCTCACTATTATTGTCCACACTAAATGGAGCCAGGAAAATAATAGATGAATGAAACTCATAGATAATCTTAAAATCTTTATTTAGATGGTTTTATATTCTTTACCATCCAACGAGTCTATGCAAGACACACATATAATAGTTCAGTAAGCCCATGTCTAACCTCCTGTGGATATGCTAACAGGCAGTAATGTGAATCCAAGGACAGAAGCCTGGGGAATGACAGGCTATCAGAAGCTTAGCTAATTCCCCAAATATATAGCCAGTTTGAATAATTGAAACAAAACCACATACTTTTTTAAAGTTTTATTTTATTTTAATTGACACATAATAATTGTACCTATTTAGGGGGTACAGTGTGATTCTTTGATACATGTATCAAACTGATCAAACTAGAATAATTAGCATAAATGTTTGAGGTGATGGATAGCCACATACTATTTATCCATGACCATCGCCCCATGCTATTCTAATCGCTGGGATGCCAAAAAGTACCAGGGAAAGCTGAATTTGAGAATATAGCTATTGCTTGCAGAAATAATAAATAAATTTATTAAAAGTAAGTCAATATAACACAAGTAAAAGAATTTAGAATAAAGAGGGCTTTTTTATTTTTTTTACATTGGGCTTACGAATAATTATTTGGTAATGAAATAGTTAATAGATACTTTGGGACATTTTATTCCATAAATTTGCAAGTTAGGAGACCACAAAATAAAATAATGAAGACTATTGCAGATGCTTATCAGAGACTTTTGAGTAATCATCCACAAAGATTCAGAGGTTCATTTCAGTCCATATAGAATTATAGATTTGATTGTTACTATTTTTAGAATTTTAGCTCTGCTGAATTAAGCTGAAGAAGCTCTCTTCAAGTAAATGAGCACTTACTCAGCCAACACATATTCACTGACTATCTTCTTTGTGACAAAGACCAGGTTCTGAGGATACAAAAATGAGGAAGAGCTCCGTATCTACATAGATAATTACAATGTAAGTAAGTGCAGAAATACAGGCAGAGAGCACTTAACTTTACCTGAAGCCTCTAGAAAAGGATTATCAAACATGACATTTAAGCTGAATCTCAAAAATTTAAATCAAGTTTGCTATTTAGAAAGTAGTAAAAGGGTAATAAAGATAAGGCAGCTGCATTGCAAAGGCAGAAAGTCATGAAAGGAGCCAGCATATTAGGAGGACAATAAGATGCACTGTGTTGCAGGAACTTAGGATGCAAGGGATGGAAGAGGAGGCTACAGGCAGCCACAGGAGATGAAACAGGCAAAGAAATCAGAGTCAATGAATGAAGGGATTTGTTACAGTGCTAAGGAGCTTGGCCTTGATTCTGTGGGAAGCAGGATCCCAATGCTATCCTTAATCAGGGAAATAAATGATCTAATTTATTAATAATAATTCTGATGATAGTATAAAACTAAATTTTATTGGAGAGAAACAGGAGTTAAGGAGAACTATTGCAATTGTCCAGGCAACAGATGACAAGGATCTATGCCCTAAAGTTGTGAGGATGAGAGTAAGGAAGAGGATTCTGGTCTGGAGATATGCCCTATACATTAACAGGTTATGCATGTGAATAAAAAAAAGAAAGGCTTGGAAGGTGATTCAGCAGTTTTAAGATCAGAGTTGAGAGAGTGGTGAAACTTTTCACTCAAGTAGAGCAGGAGTCAGCAAACATTTTCTGTGAAGGGCCAGATAACTTAGACTATTATGTGGCTTCCAGGGGCCATAGGGTCTTCATCACAAGTATGCAGTTCTGCCACTGTAACACAAAAGCAGCCACAGAAAGTACATAAACAAAAAAATGTGGCTGTGTGCCAATAAAATATTATTTATAAACACAGGGACTTTACTTACATCGTATTTTCAAATATCATGAAATATCATTTTCTTTCAAATATTTAATATATACAAACTGTTCTCACTTCACAGGCTATGCAAAAACAGAAAGCAGGCTAGATCAGGCCCAGAGGTCATAATTTGCCTACCCTTCCAAGACAAAAAACAGGGGAAAAAATAGTGTTCAGGTGAAATTTAAGGTGCCATGGGATATCCAGGTAAAGATGTCCAGAAGGCAGGAGTACAGCTATGGACTTCAGTAAAGGGAGCTACCCAAACGCTCTACAACACAGTTTTTCTTGGTCATAAAGAACCAAAACTATGTGAGACAGCAAATATAGTAGAGAAATTAAAGACCATATTGTACTCTAAAGCTGCTTTTAAAGTATTTTTTAATTGAAGGTAAAGCAACATTTGAGGTTTTTATATTATCAAACCCAGACACTTATCTCTGTAATAGGCAGTTAGAAACCAAGACCAAAGAGGTAAAGCATTTATGACAAAATTTATAAAAGTAATGAAAGATGATAGAGTACAGGAACTGTCTAAGAAGCAAATAATGTTTCATCCTTTATGGGTGAAAGACAGAAATGAAGCCTGATTTAATTTGAGAAAAGGAATTTCATTTGTTACCTGTCAAAGACTGATGCAAAAGATAAATAGGAGTAATAGAAACCTCCTTCTTAGGCAATATGTAACACTACTCCACAACATTATGCTTGTTAAATAACGTTCAAACCACTCATAACGATCTGAAATAGGAATAGTTTACAATTCAATTTGGTAAAGAAAGGATGACAGTTTCTCAGGTGCCTGGCTGAAGAGCTTTTTACACATGTGCCGGCTGCCTTTCACAGGCAGAGTAATGAAAAGTAAATTTATCTTCAGGTTTCACCATTTATTTGGTTGAGACACAGTATCTCTGGACCACACTGGATTTTTAACACATGAAATATTTCCTAAACCAAGTAATTTGATTCTGTGAAGATAGTAACCACAGGCAGTGTAATTAATTTTTTTTCTATCTTCAACACAGTAAGTGGATCTTCCCTTTCTATCCATAAGACAAAGCCAGACACAAATCACCATGAAGAGCAAGGTGCAACGTGAAGATTAAGAAATCTTCCATGGTATTGTGGATTGCCTCACAATAAAAGTGAAATGTTAAAAATCAATCTTTTAATGGCATGTCAATTTCCAATGCAAAGTGGCCCAAACAGGAGTCAGATTTAGTATTTTAACTTATATTTTCCCCACAAAAAAACCTTTTGATATAGTACAAAATACATTGATATATTATTCCCTTGCAACTATTTTACTTAAACGTTGCAAAATCTTTCAATGTTAAAATTAAAATGCTTTACTGATAGTCCCTTGGACTATGGCTCACAAAACTGTCATATCTGTTCAAAATTACTTTTTTTCATGAGAATTACTGCCAAGTTAATTCCTTCTCAGCTATTCTTCTACAGAATAATAATATTGTTGGTACTTGAAGAGATAAAACATTGACACCAAGAAGAGCACTTCACTATGTGAATTTCTACAAAGGGAAAATCAGAGATAAAAACTGAACAGCTTTTCTCGTAAACAATTACTGGTTTTAAAATCTTAAAATAAATCTATAAGGTTTAATAGTAAATAGTAAGTGCTTCACGACTATTACAAATGTAGTCATGAAGCATTTACCTAACCAAGTACTAGGCAAACTTATGATAAGAGAAGATAATTAGAAACAAATAGAAACATATTTTCAAGCTTAAATTAAAATTCATAACAAAACCTAGCCTTTTCCACAAGACATCCCAGCAATCAGAACTAAGTGGGGAAAAAAAACCCCACACAATCAAGATTTGTTCCTCAAATAATGGGCCAGAAAAATTATTTGATCTGTTCTTACCTTCCAAATTTAAGCATTTTTATCACTTAATTGGCTTAATTGATAAGTTCATATTATTACTAATAGATTCACAGCTTTAAAATACTTTCCCTGGGCCAAGACTTTAAGAGGATACTCTATTACAATGAATAAACTTCTTAAAATAAATAATCTTCCGAAAGTAAATCTTTACCCTGATATAAGGTTATAATGATAATGAATATAGGCTTTGGAGACAATCTGGTGCCTGCAGAATTCAAAACTGGCATATGTGGCTGATTAGGTGTTCCTGGGAAAATTATATTAATCTAAGAGTCTATGAGCTCCAATTTCATCTAGCCTAGATAAGTCATAGCCAGAAACCTATGATTCCTAGAATATCCATCGTCACCTAGATCTGTGGTTCTCAATTTATCAGATTAATAGCCCCTTTATATAACAATAGTTTATTTTATAAATATTCTAACTTACACACATTACAAAAAGTCAGTATGCTGTCCCTTAAGTTGTCTTTCAGTATGTAAATGCATGGATACAACTATTCTATAAGACACGTTGAAATCAGATGCTTCTACCTATATAGAGAGCAATCAATAAGATGGAAATCACAAATGCAGATAGATATTGATGTGAGATAGTGGCCATTTAAATACCATAGGTGGCATTGCCATCAATGAGTTGAATTTCCAAAATGATGAACAGCCATTGACACAGTTCTGGACAAAACACTTTCAATATTTCTTTCAAAATGCACAATAATTTCACTTCTAGAAAATTTAGTATACAATAAAACTTTGCAAAAATGGCTTGTATTTATATATAATATATAGTTGAAAATAGGTTTTTCACCTCCATGAATCTTCAGTTGGTTATTCAAAGATCATGTGGAATGTGGGTGAAAAAAAAGTGTCATTGTGCAAAACGCACCCACACATTGCAAGATGTCTAGTATATCTGGCTCTAATAGACTTCTAATAAGTTCCTCATCTCCCTCTTCTACTCTTGCTCCCTGCACCAACTCTCCCTATCAATTATTCACATAACAGGCAGAGTAATCTTTTTTTAAAAAAAGTTAATTAGATGTTATTACTTGCCTATTGCACTTAGAAGATAATCTAACTATCTTGAATGCCTTCAGGCCTCAAATGATCCTGTCCGTACCAGCCACCTTTGTGATCTCTTCTCTACCAGTGTCCTTGCTCTGTGCTTCTGACATACTGACTCTCTTGCTAGTCCTAAAATTCATCAAAGCCATTCCAGCCCCAAGGCATTGTACTTGCAGTTCTCTCTGTCTGGAACATGCTTCCTGAGCCTTTCTCTGGATCCTATATCCTACTTGACTTTTTCATCTAGATATTGAATAAGCATTTCCCAAAGCAGGGATTTTGTTCACTGTATCCTCAAAGCACTATTCTTCCCATCTCATCAACAGTGTACAAATTGAAATGTCTGTGTACTGATTCTCAACACAACCTATAAAATCTCAATTATGAAAAAAAAGGTATACCCAGTTATTCAGACTAAAATCTCTGACAATTCTCTTCTCCTGACCCTAGCATTTCAGTATGTCTAATCAATGAGTAAGTCCTGTCTTTATCACTAAAACATATCACAAATTTATCACAGCCACAGCTACTATTTCAGTCTGAGCCACTATCATCTCTCACCTGTACTATTTCACAGGCCACCTAACTGGTCGGGCTACTTCCATTCTCACCCTCTATAATCCATCTCCACACAGTAGCCATACTGGTCTTTTAAAAAGATAAGTCAGATCATGTCACTCCCTCATGTCAAACCCTCCACTGGCATCTTTCACACTAGAATTGAAGCCAAACTCTTGGCACTGCAGTCTACAAAGGCTTTGACAATCTGGTGCCTTCCCGTTATCATTCACTTTTATTCCCCTCACTCTCTAAACAACTAGCTGACCTTCTGATAAAAGGACAAGTTACAAGTCACACTATTCCCACCCTATGACTTTTGCTCTATCCTGGAACTATATGCCTGGAAATTACTGCAACATATATTTGTATGAATGGCTTCTTCCTATCATTTAGGTGTCAGTTTAAAATTTCATGGCCCCAGAGTGAACTTTCCTGACCTATTGGGTCTGAAGAAGACCCCACTTACCCTTTATCACAATGTCTTGCTTATTTTTTCAGAGTATTGATTATTATGTGACATTTTTCTGGCTTTCTTAGTTATTTATTAATGCCCATCCCCAGAATGTAAGATCCATGAAAAGAAAAATATTGATGAAATTAGCCATTAGTCTGAACCCAATGTCTGCAGAGTCATTACTCAGAGTGGATACTGAAAAATTATTTGTTCAATGGATAAATGAATGAGGGGCTCAGTATTCTAGTAGGATTTTCTGGAGAAAATTCTTTATCATCATGATTTTCAAACTAGAGTAAGTATGTGCACTGCCAGAAAACATAAGCTAGTTTTCCAAAAGAGTTCAAACCACAGGAAAATAGAGCATATCTTTCTGAAACATCAGTTTTACATAAAAGTATGTTAAACAATATATTTATATCATATAGATAAGAATATATAATAAATACTTTGCATGAATTTTTAATATAAAACAAAATTTCTGTGAAACTTCACACTTGTTAGTAGTTGCTTCAGACTGTACTTCCAAATCCCCATATATATAGTGTTAATCTCTTTGATTTTAAGGAGTACATTGCTATTTTAAAAGAGAGAAATTAAGGACCAAATGAATGACTCAATGAAGATTCATTGGGGCAGAGTTGAGAATAGGCTTCACTTTTAATGTTCAATTAGAAAATTCACCAGAGAGGGTAAGAAAAGCTTCTTATTTGTTGAGTAATGTTCATTCAATGTTCTATCATCCAAATCATAACATTTATCAGGTTGTTTTTTTTTTCCTTTATAAGAGAGATTTCTCTTTTTTTTTCTTTACATCCTTTCCTGGATTTGGTATTAAGGTGATGTTGGCTTCATAAAATGTGTTGGGAAGTATTCCTTCCTTCTCAATGTTGTGGAATAATATCTGCAAGATAGGCACCAGTTCTTTATAGGTCTGACAAAATTTGGTGTGAAACCGTCTGGTCTGGGACTTTTCTTTTTAGGAAGGTTTTTTACCTCTGCTTCAATTTTGATTCTTTTTTTTTTTTTTTTTTTTTTTTTTTGAGACAGAGTCTTGCTTTGTTGCCCAGGCTAGAGTGAGTGCTGTGGCATCAGCCTAGCTCACAGCAACCTCAGACTCCTGGGCTCAAGCGATCCTCCTGCCTCAGCCTCCCGAGTAGCTGGGACTATAGGCATGCGCCACTATGCCCAGCTAATTTTATATATATATATATATATATATATATATATTAGTTGGCCAATTAATTTCTTTCTATTTTTATAGTAGAGACGGGGTCTCGCTCAGGCTAGTTTTGAACTCCTGACCTTGAGCAATCCGCCCGCCTCGGCCTCCCAGAGTGCTAGGATTACAGGCGTGAGCCACCGCGCCCGGCCTAATTTTGATTCTTGATATTGGTCTGTTCAGGAATTCTATTTCTTCCTGATTCAGCCTAGGTAGTCTGTGTGTTTCTAAGAATTTGGACATACTTGAAGGTCTGACTCAGGTGGGACAAGGGCAATATACATAACCTAAACATTGGTACCCCCGTAATATGCTGAAATTTAAAAAAAAATTAAATAAAAGATTTGAGTGCTGCTAGTTCTCTTCAGTGAGAGTAAATGCTTAACTATGGCACCAAGTACTTAGTGTATTAGAGATTGATTTAGAATACCAGGTCCAAGAAATATACAAAATTCCTTAATAAGGAAAGCCAAAGTGGTCTCATATATCTACCTAACCATAAGGGAACTAAGAGGTAAGAGTCATATAGATAGCAACACATTTAAGTCTGATGATGACACTCTTCTAAGTAAGGGATAAAGAGGTGTTTAACAAGCATGTAGGTCAGCAGTAAATTGTGACTTTGACTAAAGTTATGATGACATCTGGGAAGAAAACCTAATGCTAATAACTCTGATAATCAAACTACATTCTGTAACATTGTGAGGAAGAGCACAATGTTACAAGTTCTGGCATTGAAATCTAGCACCATTAATCACTAAGTGTGTGACACTGGCCAAATTATTGACCTCAGTTTTATCATCTGGCACATGGAGATAATAACACCTAACTCTTAAGAAGATAGGGAGGACTGCGTAAGACAGCGTACTCCAAAGGTCTAGCAAGCCCTTAAGATGGATTAAAGACTTAAATGTAAGACTTGAAACCATAAAAGTTCTAGAAGAAAATATAGAAAAAAGTCTTCTGGACATTGGCCTAGAAAAAGAATTTATGACTAAGACCCCCAAAGCATATACAGCAAGAACAAAAATAAATAAATGGAACTTAATTAAACTCAATTTTTGCAGCAAAGAAAATAATCGACAGAGAAAATACACAACCTACAAAAATGGTAGAAAATATTTGCAAACTATACATCTGACAAAAAGCTAATATCCAGAATATATAAACAACTCGAATAAATCAGCAAGAAAAAAGCAAATAAACCCATCAAAAAGTAGGCAAAAGGCATTAATAGATTGTTTTCAAAAGAAGATAGACAAATGGCCAACAAACATATGAAAAAATACTCAACATCACTAATCATCAAAGAAATGCAAATTAAAACCACAATGTGACGCCACCTTACCCCTGTCAGAATGGCCATTATTAAAAAGTCAAAAAACAATAGATGTTGGCACAGATGCAGTGACAAGGGAACACTTATATACTACTAATGAGAATGTAAACTAATGCAACCACTATAGAATACAGTGTGGAGATTCCTCAAAGAACTAAAAGTAGATCCACCTTCTATTTGATCCAGAAATCCCACTACTTGGTATCTACTAAAAGAAACAGAAGTCATTTTATAAAATGGACATCTGCACCTGAATACTTATTGCAACACAATTCACAATTGCAAAGATGTGGAATCAACCACAGAGCCAATCAACTGATGAATGGATAAAGAAAACATCATATGTACGTACCATAGAGTAGTACTCAGCTGTAAAAAGAAAAAAATAATGTATTTTGTAGGAACTTGGATGTAATTGGAGATTATTATCCTCAGTGAAGTATCTCAAGAATGTAAAAACAAATACCACATGTTCTTACTTATAAATGAGACCTAAATGAGGGATATATTGGTCATAAAGTGGTGTAATTGACATTGAAAACTAAGAAATGGGGAGGTGGGGGGAAATGTAGATAAAAATCTACACTATTCTGGTGATGGGTACACTGAAAACTATAACTTCTGCATTATACAATTCATTCGTGTAACAAAAACACTTGTACCCCTAAATCTATTGCAATTAAAAATTGTAGCTATTATTGCTATAGCATAATGCACCTACCACTAAAAAAATTAAAAGTACCTATTATAATCCCAGATATAATATAGAAGAATGTGTGGAGTAATATTAGCAATGAATATTTCATGTTTTTTTCCAAAAAAAAATGGGTTTTTTAAAATTTTTTTATTTCATCATATTATGCGGGTACAAATATAGTTAAGGTTGCGTATGTTGCCCTTGCCACCCCTTCCCTATGCCCCCTCCGCCAAGTCAGAGCTTCAAGTGTGTCCATCCTCCAGGTGGTGTGCATTATGTAAGTATACTATACACCCATCCCCTCCTCCCCCCTCTCACCTGCCCGACACCTGATAATTTTTTTTTTTTTACATTTTGGTTACATTTTATATGTTTGCCTCTCCCTAAGAAGGGTTAGAGGTATGCCCTTCCCATCCACAATCCTCCCCACATCTCTAAGATGTGGGTCTACCTCCATCCCCTGCATCCCTGGTGAGCACTACCACCATTTGAGCACTATAGTTTTAATCAGTCGTACCAATTTGATGGTGAGTACATGTGGAGCCCATTTTCCTGAACTTGTGTCGCTTCACTTTGGATAATGGGCTTAAGCTTAAATAGTTGATATCTTAGTTCTGCCAGATATCCAAAATTATATCCAATGCAGAATCTATTTAATTTGACTGTTTTATATAAATTTCTAGTTACATCGTGGTGGGGAAGGGGTTGGCATAGAGGCATAGAGAGGGGAATGAGATGAATTTTAAAGCTGTCCAGCATTTGATAATTATAACATTATTAATTTTTCGGCTGCTTTCCTCCTAGAACATACAAAAATCAATTGAATTATGAATCAAATATCGCCCTATGAAGGAAATAGATTAGTGTTATTATAACCTGTTTAAGGAAAAATGAAGTAATCAGGATTCAAAGTTCTGTGGTTTCCTCAATCTGACATGATGCCAGGGCTAGGTCCAGACTAAAGTTTTAAAAGAGATTTTTTGCTCTACCATACATACAAGTTGAGAAATGAAATCACCATCCCTGAAACATGTCATCACAGTGGTTCCCCCAGAACCACCCAGCTATATTCTGTTGGGACTTACAAAACTCATTTTTCCCAAAGACAATTGTTGTTCTTTGACAAGCATCCATGACATGGATAGCAAGGGACAATTCAACACTCCCCCAAAGCAACATAAGGGCACCTGAGTCACAGAGAGAGCACAGCACCTGAGCTTGAGAGAAAGTGGGGCCATGGATGTGTCCCAACATCATGTGCACTTTCATGACATGAAGCTTGAGGAGACAATCCATGGGCATGCATCTGGCTTGCTGCAAATTCCCAGAATGACAGGTCATCATGACTGTCCATCCATCAGGGTTCGCCAGTTGACTCACTGCATGTTTAGTAAAAAAGACACTGCTGTTTTCAGAAAATAGGTTTTACAAAAGTAATCCTGACTTGAATCTTCCTTCATAGAACACTGTGTTCCAAAGACACATATTTTCAAATTTCATATTGAATGATTACATGAGTAACAGGAACCATAAGGGGAATGGGCATATAATTTGTTGTCCAAACTGGGACACTTTTAAGAGCAAAAAGATAAACCATTAATATAATAATTATACCAAACCTAGAGGAAGAAATTGTGCAATGATTGTAGGAGAAATAACATTTTAAAGTGTGTATATATTTATATAAGCAAACTCAAAAAATAAAATGTAAACATTGTAGGTAGAAATGGTTTTCTATAGTGGAAGAGGCATGGTCATAAGATGCAAGAGTGGAAGGAAACAAAAAAAAGCAGAAAGGAAAAACCATGTATTGATTGCCAGCTTTGGACCAAGCTTTTAGGCGATAAAACTCCAACAATAATAACATGTAGGATAGTGATATGTATTAGACAATGATCTTGTGACATAGATATTAATCCTGCTTTACAGATAAAAAAGCAAAGTTTTAAAAGATTAATCCCCTTTTTAAAGACACTTAGATAAAAAGGTAGAAGCTGGGTTCAAATACTGCTGGCTCATTAAATTTTTTCTAAGGTCACTCTGATTTAGACATTACATTTCCACTTTATATAAGAGAAACCTGAGAATCCGAAGCCGTTCCTTGCTCAAGGATACACGTATAATTTAGAATGTGGATTCAAACGTAGGCCTTCCTGACTCTAAAGTCAATATTCTTTCTACCAAATATTGACTAGGTTTTGTTCACAGACAGGTTGTTTTGTTAGTTTTTGTTTTGGGGGAACTTTGTTTCTTGTTTTTGAGAGCAATGGGGAATGGCACTCTTCCCCTCTTCTTGCTTTCACTCTGCTTAAGCTCTATTTCCACTTGAAATTTTTTTCTCCTTGCCTTCTCACTTGCCTCTTTTTTCTCTTTTCCTTAGAGCTGCTTCTAAATATTTAATCAAGATATCAGACATGGGCTTGTCGGAAGCCTTAGATTACTCATAAAGGGCTTCAGTAATTTAGTGTCTGCATCACTTACAGGCTGTGTTTTGTCTAAGGGTGACTTGTTCAAATCCCCTTCTTCCTTGTCAAATCTGCTCAGCATGGGTCATTTCATCCTCCAAAGCTACTTACACCCAGCATCCCTTTCTGTCATACTTGTCCTTTCCACTTGGCTTCAGAAGTTAGATCATCCTTTTCTAAACTGCATAAAAATGTACGAGTTACATTGTGTACACAAATGATGCCAGGAATTAGGCTAACACAGAGCACTAAGTCAATACGAGCAGGTTGAGAAGCACCTGTGGAGAATTCCCCTATGATATTCCATGAGAAAAGTTGAGTAGCACTATTTCAGACAATGGGTGAAGAAAACTGACCAGAGAAAAGGTAGTATAGCTTGGGACTCACATAAATCCCTCCTGAGTTCTTACCTAGGAAGTCCTGTTCAGTTACTAAGAAACAGACAACCCTTTGAATCTAGTCCTTGACTATTATATGTACATACACTATTTTCTAAAGTTAAACATCCAGCACAGCAGGACTTGACCCTACTTGTCCCCATTCCTGTCACCACCAGCCTATTGCCAGCCACTGCCATCACTCACTGGCGGTGAAACAGCTTTTCAATGGTCTCCAGACTTCCATTCTTGCTTCCTCATGGTTAGTTCTCCACTAAGCTGCCAGAGTGATCTTTTAAATATGTTCATCAGATCATTTCACTTCCTGTGTATCACCCTCCAATTATCTCCCAGAGTACCAAGAGTAAAATCTGACCTCGTTATCCTGTTTTACAAAGTCCAACAGGACCTCCTAGGCCCCTCCTAGCCATCTTATAGTACTGTCCTCCCTGCCCACTCCAGTCTCTCTGACCTTCTTCCAGAGCCTAGAATGTGCCAAGCTGGTTCTGGCCGCAGCCCCTTTGTGCTGCCTATTCCCACTGAGTGGACAGGCATCCCCCCAGATCAGTGCTTGCCTGGTGCCCTTTATGACTCAGACATTGAAAGTAAAAGACCTCCTCTAAAAGACCTTTCTTAACCTAGAGGACAGCCACTCTGTGACTCCATAACACACCAATCCCCACATAGTACTTGATACCCCAATGGTGATTATTTTTTATTCACTTGTTTTGTAGTTGTTTACTGCATGTCTCCCCTACTTAAAATGTAGACTCCATTAGGTTAAAGAACATACCTATCTTACTCAACACTGTAACTCCATGCTTGGAAGAATGTCTGGTACCTAACAGGATTTAGAAAGTATTTTGTGAATGAACAAATAAATCAGTCAACCAACTTATTTACAAATTTTTGCTTTACCTTCATATGGTAACATTATAGTGGTTACAATTTTTCCATTTCCACTTTCAAATTAAAAAAAATAGATTTGGTGGCAAAAATGTTTTCTCACGATTATATATGCTTTTAAAAAGCATGTTTATCAATGTCAAATTGTGTAAATCTCTTGAATCGTTTTCATGGAGGTGACCTGAATAGCTCATTGGAAAGTTAGTAAGCATTTTTCCCAAAGGATTACACTCCACCTTCCAATAGGATTGGAAAACACTAGGATTGAGTGAGCCATATGTCACCCCAAACAATTAGGGTCACAGTCAAGCGAATCTCCCAATTATTAACTAAAAGGAAGTCTCTAGAGGAAAGGTGTAAGTCACTCTTTGAGGAGACTTTATGAAAATCTAGATGAATGGCAAAGAAGTAGTGCAGAAGCCCATGAACAAACGGACTCATCCAAGCTGGGCAAAGGAAATACTTTCAAAGTGGTCAGAAGGCCAGGTAAGGGGAGCAGCAGGTTACCGATGTTGACAGGGCTGTCACAAACAAGGCAGTATGAATGCCAATATAATAGCTGGAATATTGATACCATGGCACTCTAGCCCGGGCAACAGAGTGATACTCTATCTCAAAAAAAAAAAAAAGAGATAAAATAATATATGCAAGATTTATAATGATCCAGGATCATAATAAAAGTTACTGGGATTATTTCTTTCTCAATTATGTTGTCAACAATCCCAAAGAGAGCAGAATAATGGTTACCAGAGGTGGGAGGGGATGAAGTGGGGCTGGTTCTTGGGTGCAAAAATGTAGTTAGATTGAATGAACAATATTTGATAGCATAACAAAGTAACTATAATCAACAATAAGTTAGGGGATACTTTAAAATAACTGAAAGAATGGAATTGGAATGTTTCTGACACAAAGAAATGATAAACACCTGAGATGATGGATACCCCCATTACCCTGATTTGATTCATTCATATTGTGTGCTTGTATCAAAACATCACATGTACCCTATAAAGATATACAACTATTTTGTACCCATAAAAATTAAAAATTAAAAAAAAATTTTTTTCAAAAGTCTCAGTCAAGACATATATAGGAAGCAAACCTCACACAAGTTTCATAATTAGAGGGTTTTTTTGTTCCAAATACACTCCATTACATTTGATCATATTGGCATTTTTTCATTTAAATAAAATTATTTTTGTCTTTGGGCTTATACGTATCTATCAGCACATGCTGAAATGTTTGTTGATTTCCTTAATTCTCTGTATTCAGTGGTATTCTCTTTTCTTGATTGCCGTTGTATATAATGATGTTGCAAACCACTCCTGGTCAACCGCCAACGTTTACACAAACTGAAAATACTAATCACAGGTGTCTTTTAAAACAAAGCAACCAGCATGTGAAGTAATTGGGTTCAGGATATAAATAAGACAGAAAAGCCATGGCCAAAGAAAAATAAATAGCTCACCGAATTCCCTTATGCAAAGTATATACATCCCATCTATTGAGTAATAGACTTTCTGTTGCCTCTACTGTCTTCAGTGTTCAAACGAGGTTTCTAAACAAGGGGAGACTACTAAACAAGATAATTAGGACTCAGGTTTAAAGAATAACCTAAGTCTTTCATACTCTTCTGGCAGATTTTAGCAAGGGACTTGGTAATAATTACCAACTTCGGAATGCCTGCCACCGGGGGATGAGTCTAGATTGCTTTATTACAATAATCCAATCTTCTTTCTCAAGATACTCCCATTACATTATTATAAGAGAACACAATCTGAGTAAAATTATAAAGGAAAGGAAGGAAATCCATATTCACCTAGATGTATTATTCTCTCTTCCTAAGGTGCCAATAAACCCTGATTTGTACCAAGCATGGCACAGTTCTGTTTTATGCCTGTTGTTCCATTGTGATTATTAATAATAATGGAGAAGTAGATCCTTTGGACAATAAATTATATGGCCACCCTGTATGCTAGGTAGCAATCCCTATGCTCATGATGGAGCCATAGATCAATAGATAGCTAGATAGGTATATTCTCGTCTCTGTCCCACCCAACTCTGTTCCCTGGAGGCTGACCTGTATGAACTGTATTAGTGGGTTCCCTTCTGACCGAATTTAGACAAATGGGAGCACTCGCAGGAAATGGGAGGGTGCAAATCACGTGAAGTAAGGATACTTATTCTCTGGTGTCACTCCCCGCGTGGATGTGGTCTAGTCGTGTCCCTCTACCAAAGGCCACAGCTGCAGATGGCTCTATCCTACAAACACAGCACTATTTCTGGGTTCTGTAAACTCTTCACTCCTCTTGTTCTTTCAGGGCTAGACTCAGCAAGGATTCCTCACCGTTGCTAGCTCCAGGATGCTTCATAACATCTTCTATAATAGATTCCCTTTAACCTTGCTAATACCTGTGAAATAGTCTCTCCTCTCCATCTCCCAGTTGAGGGTGCTGTATGTCTCCTGCCAGGATTCTGACTGACAGCTTATGTTTTTTTCACTTCATCTACACAAAATGTAATATGTGGTAGAAAGCACATCCATTTTGCTTGTGAAAAAGACTGGGCTTAGATAAACTACTTTATTTTTTCCAGCTAAGACATGATAGAATCAGTTTCAAATCTGGGTGCCCTTGACTCTGAAAGCTATGTGTTATCCTCCTCTATCAAGTTAGTCATCCTCTAGACTCCCTTTATATTTTAGATAATGAAGGGCACACTAAGCTCTTTAAAAATTCTAACAATATATGAACAAACATTCATTCAACAACTATTTTTTGAGCAAGTGATCACTATAAATTTGGTACTGTATTAATTAGGGAAAGTATCACAAGATATCAAAACAAAAACCATGGAAAACAAAGGTACCTAGAAATATGAACAGATGTCCAGTTTAAAAAGTGACAATACAGTGGCCAAAAACATCTTTAGAAGGACATGCCTGAAAGTCATAATCCAGTTCTGCAACATTTATCAATTGCTTTCTGATAAACTGAAGTTCTAATTATTAGCTGTGTCCTAACAAAGAAAATCTAACTGCAATCTCAAGGGAGGTTTTTCAATAAGACTATCAGATGATGAGCAGGTTAATAACAGGACCCATGGCCCCCTTCTCTCACATGGCACTGTCCCTTAATGAGTGCCAAAGGCTTAAAAGTTAAAAGATAAATACATTTATCTAACTTGAGTACAACATACTCAGCTGAAACATCACTTAATTCTTTTCACATCTTTTGCCTGTCATGACACAGGACCTGTGGTCCTTTGCTTCCTTAACTATACTTTCCAGTTCTGTTGGCAAACAGAACCAATCTACAGATTGGTGTGGTCTAAGGCAATGAAGATGTGAAAAATAAGGGCAGAAACAGCAATTTAAGATACTGATACCTACTATAGTACCTTAAATAATACAATATAACAAATTTATTTAAAATGTTGAGTTAACTATAAAATATGCAAAGAAAGGTATGAATAATAAATCAGTTCCATGACTTACATTAGTGTTATTTAAAGGTTTACATTTCTGTTTATCAAGTTTCCAAATAATTAGTCTTAATCTATATTAATACCATCAGATTGCAGAGCATCCCTCAGTTCAGTATGCCCTGCATTTCTACACAAAGAAAGGCTCCTGTCCAAGACGCCAGGGAGAAACAGGTCAGAATGTACATTTCACAATGAGTTCATTTATACAAAGGACCACGTCAGTTTTCAAACAAGGAATCTTTACATATCTTGACATAAAAATACTAGACTAAGATTCACTTAACTCACTTAATTGACATCAAATCAACTGTGCATATACTTGTACCATTCCAAAAAGAAAAAAAGTAACACAGCCCAGTAGCCCTAATATCAAAGTTATAGAAAATAAGATAATATTTCTTTATGTTAAGACTGACCAAAAAGCTTATTTCCAGAAAGAAATAATTTTCAGAATGTGTCAGCAGAGAGATAGCTATATCAATAATAATGATACTACCTAATATCGAACATTTACCATGTACCAGAATTCAACCATATGATAGACAGATATCATCATAATGCTCTTTAAAAATCTCATCAAGGTTATTATCTTTATTTTGCAAATGAGAAAATGAGTGATCAATGTGGTTATTTAACTTACCTAAGATCACTTTAATCCTAAGTGGCAATGCCAGTATTTAAGCCCATTTTTTTTTTCTGATTCTGTGCCCATGCACTTTGAGGGACAAAAATGCCTGAGACGTAAATTTGACATGAAAAAGAGTCATGTTTCTGTGGCTAGAAAACTGGGGCTAAAATGATGTTTCAATATAACATTTTTCCCAACAAAACATCTGCATGTTGACTTTTCACAAGCTAAATATCAAGTCGGGGAAAAAATGAGTAATGCTAGCCCTAAAGTTAGTCCTACTCAGTATTAAAAGATTGGATGAAATTTGGATTCCCTGTCTCCCCAGGTTAGCACTGGCCTTCCTTGGATGCTCCTTGCTTGTGTGTTTCTCCTAGCTACACAATCGGCTCACTCACCTCCATTAGCTCATTCAGGCAGTGTCCACACCTCTGAACCCCAGACCTAGCCTTCTGATACCGACTCTCCACCACTCACTTAATTCATCTTAGGTTACCTGCATGGCGTCTTGAGAGCCTGTGCACCAATAGATCACATACTGTGAAATCTAACAAAAGGTGTAATAGGGTGATATATATAACACAGCTTTAAGTTGAAAGGTGGCCAGTTTTGAAATTGAGACCTTTATGTAGCACTTCCCAAACTACATTATGTTGAAAATAATTTACTTTGTCTCCATAATAAATCTATTTTGCCAAACAGTACAACTTCTTGCCTGCTTTTTCTTCTTTAAAACAACTTCTTAAACGCAGCAAAATTATCATAATTTGTTTACCATATTGCATAAATCAGAATAAAATGCAGCATTCCTGGCCACAAACACAGTGATGACAATAATGACAATTTATTATAAAACTAAAGCTGATTTAAAGGAACCTGGATTCAGGTCGAATATGGCTTTCCGGACATAACATTTTTAATATTCTCTCCTCTCTTTCTTGTCTTAGATTATCACTAAAAGCAGATAAAATAATATCACTTTTCTCTCTGTCTGTAGCACATTTGTGGGGCTAACCTCCTTTGTTTTTTTCTCCTACTTATCAGAGCAGAAATATAATTCTGATATGAGCAATTATATAAAGAAGCTATAGTTCTTTTGTGCACAAATGGCTTTCTATTCAGCCAGACCTTTCCACTGGGCCTAGGACATGGCCAGGCACTATATTATTTTCCCAAAGGTCATATCCAAGTGTAACAAATACTCCTGATATTTCCTATATTATTTGCATATAATCTTCTTATGCCTACACAGTTTGTGATATTGAGGAGTACAAATCTAATTTAAATTTTCCTAGACTACCACAGTGAAATAACAGTGCTTTCTAAATTCTGACAGCAGTACAGAATTTTCATTAGATGTAAGAAGAAAACATCAAACACTTGAGGAATAGAACATATTCTAAATCCAAACTATTAATAGAAGCAAAAAGCTTGTAGGTTATAAAATATCATGCACATTTGCTAAACTTAAGGTCATATCTAACAAGGCGTTTTAGAAATATCTAATCAAATCCTTAATAAAAAATGACTCTTTTGATTAAGATGGGAGAGGGTAAAGAATACATTACTTATTTTAATAAGTCAGGAATGCCTCTCTACTTCAAATATGCCCAATTAGAAAATAACTCCTTTGGCTTGGGTATTATAAGCTATTCAAAGCAAATACATATGGTTTGAAAAAGCTATTACAAGCAATTGATATTTATTAATATATGAACTATTAAAAGTAAATAAACATGGTAAAAGATAACTCTCAGTTATCAGCTGATTAAACCCTTATGTGAATGAGTTTAAAGGAACATCAACTAACAGCAGATTTTGAAAGCAGAAACTATCTTTTGTTGGAAGATAGTTAAATAATTAACACAGCAAATGCATCTTGTGGAAGAGCCTAAATGTGTCAAAATTAATAGATTTAAAAGAGATAGGCAACACTCCTACACTGCTGGTGGGACTGCAAACTAGTTCAACCTCTGTGGAAAGCAATATGGAGATACCTTAAGGCGATACAAGTGAATCTACCATTGATCCAGCAATCCCATTGCTGCGCATCTACCCAAAAGATCCAATGACACTCTACAAAAAAGACACCTGCACTCGAATGTTTATAGCAGCACAATTCATAATCGCAAGGCTGTGGAAACCGCCCAAGTGCCCATCAATCCAAGAATGGATTAATAAAATGTGGTATATGTATACCATGAAGTACTATTCAGCTCTAAGAAACAACGGTGATATAGCACATCTTATATTTTCCTGGTTAGAGCTGGAACCCATACTACTAAGTGAAGTATCCCAAGAATGGAAAAACATGCACCACATATACTCACCAGCAAACTGGTATTAACTGAGCAGCACCTAAGTGGACACATAGGTACTAC
>VSMD01002191.1:0-30713 GCA_008750895.1 Mirza zaza | reverse complement strand
CTCTCTCTCTCTCTCTCTCTCTCTCTCTCTCTCTTTCTCTTGGATTATATTGTAACCTCACTAGATAAGAAAAAAATGTCAGGCCAGGCATGGTGACTCACGCCTGTAATCCTAGCATTATGGGAGGACAAGGTGGGAAGATTGCTTGAGGTCAGGAGTTTGAGACCAACCTGAGCAAGATCGACACCCTGTCTCTACTAAAAATAGAAAAAATTAGCTGGGTGTGGTAGTGCACATCAGTAGTCCCAGCTCCTCAAGAGGCTGAGGCAGGAGGATCCCTCCTTTGAGGTTGCTGTGAGCTAGGCTAGTGCCACAGCACTCTAGCTCAGGCAACAGAGTGAGACTCTGTCTAAAAAAAAAAAAAAAGTCAAAATGAATAGTCGGAAAAACCACATGAAGTGCCGGCCTCTGTGAGGGGAGATGGTGAGGGCTGTGGGGCACTTCTTTCCTTACCAGTTTATTTCATTTTCAGCTCCTTTCTGTTTTGTTTCAGATTCTTCCAGCCTTGGGTAGTATTACTAGGATCTGCATGTCCACTTCCATTCCCAGTATATTGTGTGGAAATAAAGATGGAAATGGCAACATTAAGAAACATATGCCAATGCTCAGCTATTTCTGGCATATCATGGTTCAGTATGTTTTCAGAATCTGGAACAGAAACTTGAATGGAAAAAGGGTTCTTGACATGGCCATCATGAAGGACACCGAAGAGAGAATTAATCAGTTGATTTCATTTCTCACAGGCTGAGAGAGTCTATTTCTCTCTGAGAATCCTGAATGAAAGCCTTGGCTGCTTCAGATTGTCCTTAGGGCCTAAGCATATGCTGCCATAAAGCCTGTCACAGCTTCAGTTTCATCTAAAACCATCATATTATGTTAACTTACACACCACTCCTTTATCCCACCATTCTATAACTCCTGTTGCTTTATTTTGAGGAGAAAATTCAGTTTAGAAGTCTCCTTCTATGTGATTCTCCCCTAATTCCCACTTTTGATCCTTGAAAAGAGGTAATATACCTAAAACATTAGGCACAGTGCTTGACATGCAGTTGGTGTACGGTAAATGGTAGCTATTATTGCCAAATTCTTCTTTCTGTAACCATAATGGTGTAAAAGCAGAATTATCTGGCACTTCTGGAGTCCCTAAAGAACAAAACGAGAGCCCCCATAATTCATACCCATTAGCTGCTTGAAAGAGTATGTATGTTATCTAACTGGTAGATGTTACATAAGCCAAGGACATTGTGGTATAACATTTTAACAGAATTAGCCTGAGAAAGACTGAGACTCTGTCTCTACAAAAAGAAAAATTAGCCAGGCACTGTGTCATATGCTTGTAGTCCCAGCTACTTGGGAGGCTGAGGCAGGAGGATCGCTTGAGCTCAGGAGTTTGAGCTTGCTGTGAGCTATGATGATGCCACTGTGCTCTAGCCCAGGCAACAGAGTGAGATCCTATCTCAATAAATAAATATATATATTTATATATACATTCTGTTAGATATATATTAACAGAATCTTTTCAGTTGCAAGTAACAGAGAATCTTGACTCAAGTGAACAGAGGGAAATTTAACAACACACTTAACAAGTCTGGGTGTAGTACAGCTCCAAATTTGATTAATTCAGAAGTCCAACATTGTCATCAAACCTCTTCTTTCCATCTTCTGTTCTGCTGTCTTTGGTATGACCCACCACCTTAGGGCAGCTCATCCATGATTATAGACGGCTATAGCACTTCAAGGATCAAATTTAGGCACAATATTCAATCAAGAAAGAGGATTATCTCCTACGAGTCTTTTTTTTTTTTTTTTAAGAACAAAGAAAACTTTCCTAGAACCTCTCTCACCATATTTCTCATGCCTCTTTGGCCAAAACTGGGTCACACTCTGCCGGAGCCAGCTGGCGATGTGCAGCACCTGGAGTTAGGGGGTGAGGATAAGAAGTAAAGAGACAACACACAGATGGGGATGGGAGGACAGAGTCCTTGGAGACTGCTGTGCTGCATTTATTTCAGTTGCTATATTTATACAGATAAGAACAAAGGAGAAGCGGAATGCAATGGAACAGATGGTACATGCTTACGCTAAACCAGAAAACAAGACAGTTCTTGTTTCTTTCAACCTTAAGTCATTTTGATAGCCTTTTCTCTTGCTTGAGCAGTTTTCTAATCTACAACTTAACTTTCTTCTGATATCAATAAGGCTACAAATACTCAACTATGATGACTCAGACAGTTCAAGGCAAAGAGCACCCAAGAGGGCCGGGTGTGGTGGCTCACTCCTGTAATCCTAGCACTCTGGGAGGCTGAGGCAGGAGGATTGCTCCAGCTCAGGAGTTCGAGACCAACCTGAGCAAGAGCAAGACCCCATCTCTACTAAAAATAGAAAGAAATTAATTGACCATCTAAAAACATATATACAAAAAATTAGCCAGGCATGGTGGCACATTCCTGTAGTCCCAGCTACTCGGGAGGCTGAGGCAGTAGGATTGCTTGAGCCCAGGAGATTGAGGTTGCTGTGAGCTAGGCTGATGCCACGGCATTCACTCTAGCCTGGGCAACAAAGTGAGACTCTGTCTCAAAATAATAATAATAATAAAAAAAAAGAGCACCCAAGAGTGATTAACATGCATGGGAAAGGAATGTGCAGGGCTTCGGGGGGGTGGGGGGGGCTATAATCTATGAGGTCTACGTGCACAGGATTACTTCAGTGACCTTCCATAACTGCGACTGCTATCTCCAGCACCCTCCACGAGCTGGGAGAAAGGCCAAGAATGTCAGAGCTCTGAGTCAAGGCGCCAGGTGCTATGTCTCAAAGACCCCAGTTTTCCAGGCAGCAACCGCACTTTAACTCTCCTGTGTCCAGGACAGCTCCCAACATCTCCCCCTTCCTTTTATAATTAAATGGAGGGCCGCTGGTAAGCTTTTATTTGCAAGTTGGTGGAGTGTATGGAAGCCTTAACAGCCAAAATATTCTTAACAATCAGTCGCAATAGCAGAGGCGTAACACACAAAATTAGCAGAAGAAGAACAAAAGCCCCAATGATCATAAAGAATAAGCTTTTAGGCCGGGCATGGTGGCTCACGCCTGTAATCCTAGCACTCTGGGAGGCTGAGGCGGGCGGATTGCTCAAGGCTGGGAGTTCGAAACCAGCCTGAGACCCCGTTTCTACTAAAAATAGAAAGAAATTAATCGACCAACTAAAAATATATATATAAAAAAAAAAATTATCCGGGCATGGTGGTGCATACCTGTAGTCCCTGCTACTCGGGAGGCTGAGGCAGTAGGATTGCTTGAGCCCAGGAGATTGAGGTTGCTGTGAGCTAGGCTGATGCCATAGCACTCGCTCTAGCCTGAGCAACAAAGTGAGATTCTGTCTCAAAAAAAAAAAAAAAAAGAATAAGCTTTTAAAATTTCTAAAAGCTAGAACATGCCCTAAGAGTTGATTGAGAAAATCTCAGGCTTCTGTGGCAATGCTAGTATCAAGGGGAGGAGTCTCTAACATGCCTGTTATTTCTTGATGAAGTTGGAGCAAATCCAAAGACATATCTGCGGAGTGCCAGATCCCTGCCAGGTGATTTTGGACCTTAGCCCAATCATAGTTACTCCCATTATAAGGTTTGGGAGTTACACAGACCCACTGATAATTGTCATGGCAGCGGAGCTGGCTGCGCACCTGAAGCCCTTGTACTTCTTCTCCCAGAATCTGGACTACATCATACAAAGCGTCTAGTCTGTCTTTAATCTTTTTATCAATATGCTCTTGGGTACCCAAAGCCTGAGTGACATTTTTAGAGAGATTATTGACATAATGAGAAGTTTGTATCTCCTGTGTCAACGCCACTGCAGCCGCAGCAGCAGATGCTATTACAGTAACAAGAGCTACAATGCCAGCTATGAGTAGCCCAATAAATCTTTTAGACCTTAGCAGAATAGAGTTTACCTCCTTCCACATCTGCAATCCTTTATCATCATACCATGGGCCAGAGACATTAGTTGGGACCACCACAAAAGCGGGGCGGTATAACACAACCATTCTATCATAATAGGCAAGGGATTGTATACAGTTAGTTAGCTGACAATTAAGGCATGATACCTCAAAACCATGAGTGACGGTGCGAATATTCACATTGCCTATCATGAGCACAAAAGGTTCAGGAACACAGGCAGAAATAGTCCTTAAGTGTATTTTTGGTGTAGAGTCTACCACACTCTCTGCAGAGAATTGACCCGTTCCTGCAACAAGTTTCCAGAGACTAGTCTGGTATACCTTTGAAGTAGTTGTCCATAGCCCCTCAATAAAACCCTTGTCTCCCAAATACCCATTGTCAGTTTTTGCCGGGGTCTAATCATATATGCTCTGAGTCGTCCCGGGGATAGGAATCTTAGTCACAGTTGGTTCACGGCAAAGTCTCCAGGGCACGTGCAGAGTAGAAGCAGCGGGCTCCTTTTCACAGGGAAGTATTCCGGGCGGTGGCGGCAAATCAGAGGGCGCAGAGCCAGAAAATTGCCTGTCTAAACTTGACATAAACACAGTCCATCTAACACCATTTATGTTGTAATATACATAAGTAGATATAGGAACACAGCCCGGAAAATACCCCCCACGGTGGAAATAGATAGGAATATCGCGGGTGAGTTCTGTATAATTATAAGCAGATACCTTAGCGTGCTGGATGTGATCATTAGCGAGTGCTCCCAGAGCCCTGGGAGACGGGAACACCACGCTCTCCCCATCCCACTGGGTGGAGTAGAGGGAGGTCTGGTATATAAGTCCAATAGGTGGCAGCCTGGGTAGGCGTCGATAGCAGAGTTATCATAGCTAAAAACAACGTCAAAGAATTCAATGGCTGTCCTGTTTTTCGAACCAGCTCGGAAGCAGTCTCAGTAAGTTTCTTAATCTGACCCCAAGAGGGCAGCAGAGCTTGTCTAGTTGTCATCGTAAGTGGAGGTTGCTGGTCGTCCTGCAGCTTCAGTCTCTTCATCCTGTTTTCTATGGAGGGATCCTGCCTGGTGTACCAGCCTCTCCGGGATCCAGCACGGGCCTTTGGCATCCTGTGGAAACACACAAACATGCCCTCGTCCCCAAATAAGAACCGGATCCGGTCCTGACCACTGCCCGGTCAGTGGATCCTTCCATATGACTAACGGCGTGTCTTTGTTGGAATTAGTACACCAAAACCGCTGGGCCACTGAACGACCTTCTTTGTCCAAAATTAAAAAATTTAAAATAAAGAGAGCATGGTTTAGATAATTCTGGGGGGTGAGGGGGTACAGTTCCCCCTTTTTTATTTTCAAAAGTTGATTTTTGAGAGTCAAGTGGGCATGTTCCACAATGCCTTGTCCTTGGGGGTTATAAGGAATTCCTGTTTTATGACTGATACCCATTTTCCGCAAGAATGTTTGAAATTTGTGACCCGTGTATCTAGGGCCATTGTCTGTTTTCATACATTTAGGCTGGCCCATTGATGCAAAGCAGCAGAGGCAGTGGGCTACGCAATGTTTACCAGCCTCGCCTGATTGCAAAGTAGCCATTAAAAATCCAGAATAAGTGTCTATGGTCAGATGAAAATATTTTAATCGACCAAAAGAAGAAATATGGGTTACATCTATTTGCCATAAGTGGTTAGGAAAAAGGCCCCTGGGATTAACACCATAATGGGGTACGGGGAGTAAGTGAGAACAGGAAGAGCAAGCTTTTATAATTTGTTGAGCCGCTTCTCTAGTGATATTCAACTGTTGCTTGAGAGTGCGGCTATTTTGGTGGTGCAAAGCATGGGACTGCTGTGCTAACTGCACTTGAGTTAACAAAATAAGAGGGGGTTTGGTTCTAGTGGCAAGATCTACAATTTCATTTCCTCAGCTGAGGGGACCAGGCAGGCGCAAATGAGCACGAAGGTGTCCAAAGAAACATCGTTCTGTACGGGAGTGAATGAGAGCTTGCAAGGCCTGAAACAATTTTTTTTTTTTTTTTGAGACAGAGTCTCACTTTGTTGCCCAGGCTAGAGTGAGTGCCATGGCATCGGCCTAGCTCACAGCAACCTCAAACTCCTGGGCTCAAGCGATCCTCCTGCCTCAGCCTCCCGAGTAGCTGGGACTACAGGCATGTGCCACCATGCCCGGCTAATTTTTTCTATATATATATTAGTTGGGCAATTAATTTCTTTCTATTTTTATAGTAGAGATGAGGTCTTGCTCTTGCTCAGGCTGGTTTCGAACTCCTGACCTTGAGCAATTCGCCCGCCTCGGCCTCCCAGAGTGCTAGGATTACAGGCGTGAGCCACCTCACCCGGCCTAACAATTTTTGAACCTTACTATTAGAGGTCCCAATAAAGGGCACAGTCTCTATGACTTGGAGTGCCCGAATTACATAATGGCTATTTGAATAAAGGTTAATGGGCTTAGCAGGGGTGGCCTGTAAAGCTGAAAAAACCGCCTGCAATTCAACCTCTCGAGCCGAGGAGGACCCGATGTACCAAGATTTAATGTCATTGTTAACTGAATAGGCTGCCCCGTTAGAGGACCCATCTGTGAAAATCAGAACAGCATTGTCAAGGGGTACAGGAGACACTTTGGCAAGAAAAATAAACTGATGTGGGCTGGCAAAATGTAACAACTTATCAGGGGGTAATGGTTATCAACTTTTCCAGGGTAATTGGCCAGGGCTATAGCCCAGGAGTCACTATGCTGGAACAACCAGTCCTGTTCCTGATGGGAAAAAGGGACACAAATAAGGTGCGGCTCACTACCTAGTAATTTGCAGACTCTGAACGCAGCATATGGATTAAGGTAGCAACCATCTCATAATAAGGAGTTAGAATTTTAGAGGGAGAGGAAGGCAAATGTAGCCACATCAGTGGTCCCCCTTGATAGAGGACCACTGTAGGAGTATGAGAGGTGGGTAAAACATAGCCAGCCATTCTAAGTTGTAGTTTACATAGGAAACATGTTGGCGGGACAATTCCTGTTCTACTAATTTTAAGGCTTGCCTCCCGTCAGGAGTTAATTGACGAGGAGAATTAGGATTGGAATCGCCCTTCAAGATGTCAAAAAGAGGCTTAAAGTCCCCGTTGGTAATTCACAAAAAGGGTCAAATCCAATTGATATCTCCCAGAAGTCTTTGGAAATCATCAAGGGTTTTTAAGCCATCCTTACAAAGTTGAATTCCTTGGTTAATAAAATGGTATTTATGCAGTTGGTATCCCAAATAAGAATAAGGAGGGTGCCTCTACACCTTTTTCTGAGCAATGACAAGGCCCTATTTATTTAATTGTGTTGTTACATGATCAAAAACTTGCAGTAAGAGTCCTTCATCTGCATGGGCCAAAAGAATGTCATCCATATAGTGGATGATATATACAGTAGGATATTTGATTCTAATAGGAGTTAAAGCGTTGGCAACAAATTTTTGACACAAGGTGGCCATGCCTTGGGGCAGAAGAAGCCAATGATAACACTTTATGGGTTCCCTAAAGTTAGTAGAAGGAACACTAAAAGCAAAACGTTTACAATCTTGTGGTGCAAGAGAAATGGTATAGAAGCAGTCTTTTAAATCTATTATAATTCTAAAAGTATGGGCTGGAATAGCCATGGGGGCAGGGAGACCTGGCTGTAAAGCTCCCATGAGTTCCATGGTGGCATTAACACGTCTAAGATCTTGGAGCAGCCTTTATTTTCCAGACTTCTTTTTAATGACAAAAATTGGAGAATTCCAAGGGGAGTTGGAGGGGGCTATGTGGCCGCTATCAAGCTGCTCCTGCACCAGCTGCTCTGCAGCGGCTATTTTTTCTTGATTAAGGGGCCATTGATCAACCCACACAGGTGCATCAGATTTCCAAGTAATAGCCTCTGCGTGAGTTGCAGGAGAATCAAAGGCCCCTTCTAAAAATACCCGAGGCCTGCTCGAAATGGCCGGGGCTTTACTTGAATAGGTTTAGCAATACCTTGACCCCTAATCCCCAAGCCTTGGACTGGGAGCATCCCTTGATCAAAGAGTTGCTTAGTGGCCGGGCGCGGTGGCTCACACCTGTAATCCTAGCTCTCTGGGAGGCCGAGGTGGGTGGATCATTTGAGCTCAGGAGTTCGGGACCAGCCTGAGCAAGAGCGAGACCCCATTTCTACTATAAATAGAAAGAAATTAATTGGCCAACTAATATATATAGAAAAAAATTAGCCAGGCATGGTGGCACATGCCTGTAGTCCCAGCTACTTGGGAGGCTGAGGCAGCAGGATTGCTTGAGCCCAGGAGTTTGAGGTTGCTGTGAGCTAGGCTGACGCCACGGCACTCACTCTAGCCTGGGTAATAAAGTGAGACTCTGTCTCAAAAAAAAAAAAAAAAAAAAAGAGTTGCTTAGTAACTGTGGCATTAGGGCTATACAAATAAACTCCCATGGCCTGCATAACATCTCTTCCCCAAAGATTAACGGGTAGAGCAGGTAGAACATATGGTTGGAATTGTCCAGAATGTCCCTCCTTGTCAACCCAGGTAAGCAATTCACTACTCTGTTAAGGACTATGGGCTTGGCCTATACCCTGGAGTGAGCCAACAGCTCCCTGCTTGGACCACAAGGAGGGCCAGTGTTGCTCAGCGATAACAGAAACAGCAGCTCCAATATCTAGACTTCCTTTAAAGGCCTTGCCGTTCACTCACAAAACCATTTCAGGCTTATTCCTAGTAATAGATTGCATCCAGTAAGCATCTGAGGAGCCAAAAGCAGAGGGTCCCCTGGCTTGTTGCGATTGTACTTTACCAAGGGATATCAAGGAGATCAAAACAAGCTGAGCAATGCGCTGGCCGGGGTTGACAATAGAAATTGAGCTGGGAGAGGAGACCAAAACTTTAATTTTCCCTGTATAATCCTGACCTGTAACCCCCGGTGACACATGTAAGCCTTTCAAGGTGATACTGCTTCTACCTAATAACAGGCCCATTCGGCCCGGGGGCAGGGGTCCAAAAGTCCCAGTGGGGAGAGCCTGCACACCCATATCTGGAGTTAATACTGTGTAGGCGGAGGCACAGAGGTCTAGTCCTGCGCTGCCTGGGGTTGCTCGGAAGAGGTCACAAACGGATTTCCTCCCTGGTTCTGGGACTCCCCCTGAAGGGGTTGTCTCTGCACTGCCCCATAACATTGTTGCGGGGCCAGGGGCTGGCCCCTCTTCCAGTTTCTCTGACAGGGAGCAAGTTTATTTCCATGCACATCCGTGGTGGATTTGCAATTCCTGGCCCAGTGATTTCCTTTTTTACACCTAGGGCAAAGTCCAGGAATTTTCTTTGGAGGATCATCTGTGTGAGGTTTTGGACATTGGGCTGCACGATGTCCCAGCTGCCCGCAGTTATAACAACTGCCTGGAGGGCCGGCAACCTTAGGCTGTTTAGAGTTGCCCTTTTTAGTCTGCTGCTGAAAGAGGAGCTGTTTTACTTAACCCCTTGCATATAAGAAGGGCCAATGTCAGCACAAAGCCAGATAAAATCCTCAAGAGTCCCCTTTTTCTTAAAAGGACGTATAGCAGCCTGACAGGCTGAATTAGCATTTTTAAAAGCCAACTGTTTCACCAGAAGGGCCTCAGTCTCGCTATCATTGACCAATCTTTTTGTAGCCTCTAACAAGCGAGAGACAAAGTCCTGGTAAAGCTCATCAGGACCCTGCCTGATCTTAGACAAGTCCTCAGACTTTTGCGAGCTGGACAGCTTACGCCAAGCCCTCATAGCTGCGGCATTGGTCTGGGCATACGCAGCGGGGGAAAAGCCAACTGTTGTTTAAGAAATCGGTATTCCCCTTCTCCGGCCAGCATATCAAAAGTGACATGGATGCCCTGAGCCCTATTAATATCTGCTATAGCATGGCACTGATCGTGAAATTCTGATTTCCAAAGCAAATTGTCTCCCCCACTAAGACAGGCCTTTCCTATGTTTTTCCAATCATCAGGGGGCATGGCCACAGCGGCCAGGGAATCTAGCAAGGCTTCAGTAAAAGGGGCTGTGGGACCGTATTGGGTGCAGGCAACTTTCAACTCTTTTAACTGCTTGATGGGGAGAGGCCGATGATACTGACAATCCCCGTCCTCCTCTTGAATAACAGGGAACAAAGAGAAACCTCCCAGATCATCATTATTATCAAAAGCCTTCATCAGCGCTTTTTGTAGGGGAGAGGAACGAGAGAGGGAGGACTCTCTAAGAGAAGGAGGAATGAGCGAAGGCTTACCCTTGGGCTTAGAAAGATGGGCAACAACAGGCGGTATCGGAGGAGGGTCCAATCCCGCGAGGACTGAGGGAGAATAAGACTTTTGTGATTGTACATCTAAGGGAGCTCTTAAGGGTTTTTCAACAGCATTTTGAATAAGAAGTTGTTGCATCATAGTTTTTAGAGTTTCCAACTCCTTGACCACATTAGGTGCCCGTTTCTGAGTATGAGAAGTCACAGAGGCTGTAGCTGCGAGAGCCCAAGGTCCTAAGTCCTTGGCATCTCCCAACATAACCTCGCTCTCAACAGAGGGCTCAGGTTAGGGATCTTTAAACTGCTGCTGAGTTTGTAACAGCAGATCCTGAGCCTCCTGATAGGGGTTAACAGGCAAAGGAGGAGAGTGATCATCGGATTCATCCTCAGGGATTACGGGACTCTGGCCTAAAGTTAAGCGCTGTCCTTCATGCTGGGGGTCCAGACAATCCCTAATAAGGTTCCAAAGAAAAAAGTTGTCCACTGGAACCTTCTCAGGCCCATGAGCTGAGTAATAGTCCTGCAATTTAACCCCTACCTTCTTCCATGTATCTAAATTTACCGTTCCTTCCTCAGGGAACCAAGGACACACTTCCTCCACAAAAGTTAAAAAATTTTCCAACTGCTTTCTTCCTACTTTAACACTTCGAGCCCAAAGCATACTCTTTAAAACTTGCACGAACAACATCCTACTAGTACCTTGCCCCATATTTCTTACTCCCGTCAATTACACTCTCTGCCCAACTCACCTTTCTTTCTGTCTTTGCCGGCCTTCCACGGGCAGCTGCCTTCACCGAATCCCTGGTCACCAAGTACCACCAAAGGCCCTCCTGGAAAGAGGGATCCCCCGTACGGGCCACCACCTGCCGGAGCCAGCTGGCGATGTGCAGCACCTGGAGTTAGGGGGCGAGGATAAGAAGTAAAGAGACAACACACAGATGGGGACGGGAGGACAGAGTCCTTGGAGATTGCCGTGCCTCGTTTATTTCAGTTGCTATATTTATACAGATAAGAACAAAGGAGAAGCGGAATGCAATGGAACAGATGGTACATGCTTACGCCAAACCAGAAAACAAAACAGTTCTTGTTTCTTTCAACCTTAAGTCATTTTGATAGTCTTTTCTCTTGCTTGAGCAGTTTTCTAATCTACAACTTAACTTTCTTCTGATATCAATAAGGCTACAAATACTCAACTATGATGACTCAGACAGTTCAAGGAAAAGAGCACCCAAGAGTGATTAACATGCATTGGAAAGGAATGTGCAGGGCTTGGGGGGGGTGCTATAAGGTACGAGGGCTACGTGCACAGGATTACTTCAGTGACCTTCCATAACTGTGACTGCTATCTCCAGCACCCCCCCCCCCACGAGCTGGGAGAAAGGCCAAGAATGTCAGAGCTCTGAGTCAAGGTGCCAGGTGCTATGTCTCAAAGACCCCAGTTTTCCAGGCAGCAACCGCACTTTAACTCTCCCGTGTCCAGGGCAGCTCCTGACAACACTCATACCTTTAAACCAATCACTGGCTAAGGGAATGGGACACCTTAACTAGCTTGGACTTGCCAGAATTTATCTCTGAGCCCAGAACCATAAAGCAAAGGGTAGAACCCTAACAAATACGGGCTATAATAACAAATAAAAAGGAAATGGCTGTTTGGAACAGAGATTGTCTACTACACTTAGGATACTTCCTTGAGATCCAGTCAGGGCTGTCCCTTTAGAATTCTTGCATTTGAATGCAGCATAATTAAAGGATGAAGTAACCTCAGTAAATTTGTGTCCAGCCAAGAGCTGTTATGAAAAATCCACTGAAACCCTAAAACAATAAGAAAAAGACAGTAAGATGTTTCAAGATGAAAATATAACATGTATTACAGTGGTAATATATGCTTATTTAATATATAATTATAAAGATTCAAAGGTAAAATTATATAAAAGTGCAGTTTGCCTTTTTCAGGAAATTCTGGGGAAATTTTACATACAGTACTTTCCTTTGCTTTAGCAAGACCAAACACAGCAGTTTTACATCTGTCCGTCTTGCCTAGTCCTTAAAAGTCCTTATTAGATGCAACAAAAATGGCATATTGATCTCAAAATTTCATTTACAGTGCATTCAAAATACTTAACAATTTAATCTGTCTGACCTACTCCTATTTCATGTTCCTAGTCATTCTCTGTCAATTACCTAATATACCCTTTGCTGCAAAATGAAGCCATTTTTTTTGTATTAGATTTTTACTCACAGTATTCTAAAATCATTTCAACTTACAGCTGGGCTTAGAAGATTTAAGGATGCTAAAATTACAGAGAAAGAATATTGACTTAGGGGTTGATTTCAAAATAATTCTGGAGACCTACTGGCTTGGGAGGGGGGTTAAGCAATACTAAAGAAAATTCTATTAAAATGCATTAGAAGGGCTGGGTGAAGTGACTCATTCCTATAATGCAAGCACTTTGGGAGACTGAGGCAGGAAGATCACTTGAGCCCAGGAGTTTGAGGCTATAGTGAATTATGATCACTGCTCTCTAGCTTGGGCAACAGAGGGAGATCCTCTCAATCAATCAATCAATCAATTGCATTAGAAAGAGAAGTTTATAAAACTGTAACTTAAATTTGTGTTTGGGCCTCTTGACATTTCAAAACAAGGCTTTGATTTACTGCTAGTAGAATAATTTTATGTTACATTTTAAAAGCCTACATTTTTTCCTAGCTTCTACATTCTCTACTAGCCACTGCACAATGATACAATCAATGATGATTAACATAAGTTGAAGACAACTCACGTCTGTGCTGTGAAACAAATACCAATCTAGGTGTAGGGTAATGTATTATTTATTAAAACATTGCTACAAAGCTATGTAAAGACAGAAGGGAAAAAACTATCAGGAAAAAATAGGACATGGACTTCATCTTGGGCAGAAGAGTCATTTTTATTCTATAGAAAAAGTGTATTTGCAATATGGTCACTTCCTCTGACTAAAGGGAAAGAATTTAAAAACTTAAACCCGCAATCTTAGACCATTATTTCAGATTATTAGGCACATCAATTTATCTGCGAGAAATAAATGTGACTTTCTTATCAGAAAGTTACAAACATAATTTAATTATTAAAGTCATTATTTGAAAGTACCTTTATACCCCTTACTTGCAATGTTTCTCTTCTACTTAATTTTGCCTGTAAAGTCAAATACAGGGTTGAAACAACTGTAATTATCCAAAAGGTAGGTCTGTCTGCAAAAGGCCTTTGAAGAATTAAACTACCATATTTTGTCAAGTAAACTTTTATGTACAAATATCTACATAATAATGAAATTAGAGCCAATCTTTTGCTATCATAGAAGTTAATGCTGAGGAGGATGTGGAGCAATAGGAATGCTCATTCATTGCTAACAGGAATGCAAAATGGAAGAGCCAATTTATAAAAAGTTTGGCAGTTTCTTTCAAAACTAAACATCCTATTTTAATATGATCCAAAATTAACACTCCTTGGTTTTTACCCAAGTGAGTTGAAATTTTATATCTACATAAAAACCTGCCATGAATAGCAGCTTTATTCATAATTGCCAAAAATTAGAAGCAACCAAGATTCACCACTAGGTGAATGGATAACCAAACTGTGGTTTAACTGTACAACAAGATATTATTTAGCAATAAAAAGCAATAAGCTATAACCTTTAATCATTTACTAAGTGAAATAAGCCAATCTGAAAATGTCACAACTGTATGAATCCAAACGTGACATTCTGGAAAATGCAAAATTATGGAGACAGTAAAATGATCAGTGGTTGCCAGTGGTTTGGGTGGGGTGGGGGGAAGAAGGGATGGATAGAACACAGTACATTCTTAGGGCAGTGAAATTATTCTGTATGATAACATAATGGTCTATGCATGTCATTATAAATTTGTCAAAACCCATAGAATATACAACACAAAGAGTAGATCCTAATGTAGTAAACTATTGACTTTAGTTAATAATACTATACCAATATTGACTCATCAATTGTAACAAATGTGCCACATTAATGCAAGTTGATACTAATAGGGGAAACTGAGGGGGAGAGAGCATATAGGAACTCTGTGCTTTATACTGTTTTTCTGTAATCCTAAAACTGCCTTCTAAAAAATAAAGTATTAAAGTTTTTAAATGCAGTATATCCACAAAATGGAATACTACTGAGCAGGGGTCCTCAAACTTTTTAAACAGGGGGCCAGTTCACTGTCCCTCAGACTGTTGGAGGGCCATTGGAGTGTGCGGCGCACATTCCACACATGCGCACTGTGGGCCCGGGATGAGTGGGCTGCTAAGGACAAGCAGAAGCGGCAAAAACACCTGGTGGGCTGGATAAATATCCTCAGCTGGCCACCTGTGGCCCTCGGGCCGTAGTTTGAGGACCACTGCTATTGAGTAACAAAAAACCCAATACTAGGCCAGGCATGGTGGCTCACGCCTATAATCCTAGCACTCTGGGAGGCCGAGGTGGGAGGATCATTTGAGCTCAGGAGTTCGAGACCAGCCTGAGCAAGAGCAAGAGCCCATCTCTACTAAAAATAGAAAGAAATTAGCTGGACAACTAAAAATACATAGAAAAAATTAGCTGGGCATGGTGGAGCATGCTTGTAGTCCCAGCTACTTGGGAAGCTAAGGCAGAAGGATCACTTGAGCCCAGGAGTTTGAGGTTGCTGTGAGCTAGGCTGATGCCATGGCACTCTAGCTGTGGCAACAGAGTGAGACTGTGTCTCAAAGATAAATAAATAATAAAAGACACTATAGCTTCCATATTATATTGATGGTTATATCTACCAAATGTGTGCGGTGGGAAAATGGGAGATATGGAAATAGGTAGACTTTTTGGAAAATCAAAAGCATAACTTTAAGGATTTATAGGTATTTTTCCTCACTTTTCCAATCTGAAGTGAAACAGTTTTACCAGCTTTCTACATTAAGTGAAAGTTATTAATATTAAAATAACATATCAATTCCAAAGTCCAAAGTAACACCTAGAATTCAGGAAATTCTTTTTTTCTAAAGCTAATCTTTCTTGAAAAAAGTCATTGAAAGCAATTTTTCCTTCTAGATATCTCAAGGGTCTGTTTTGTTCCCTACATTTTTCTTCAGCGTGGAGTGATGCATAGTCAGCTCTTCATAAAGATGATGCAGCCGCTCCATTTGCTGAATGAGCATCTGAATTTCCTGATGAAGACCTTCCATTTTCTATAAAAAAAGAAAAAAACACTTCCTGATAGTTGCCAGTTATATTTACAGCGATACTGCAGTAACAGAAAATTAGTAAATAGATGCTAAAAGAAAACTATTAAGACAATATATGAAAATTGATTCAGAAAAAAATAAATCTGATACACAAAAATAAGACATTTTAGTTTGTACAGGGTAACATAATTGGGTAACATAATTGTAAAATAAGTTTTAAGAGAGCAGAGGTTAAAAAATTATTGATCACTATAAGGAGAGATAACAAGGTAGCAGCTTTCACCAACACATTGAAACCTATTGATAGCTATCTTCTTTACATTCTACTGTTGATGCTGGAATTGCTGAATCATAGGGTAGATATATATTTGGTTTTATGGGATATAGCCAAATGCATTTTCAAACTGTACCAATTTAACCACCCACCAGCAATGCATGAGAATTCTGGTTCCTTGACTACTCTTAACTAATCATTTTAACCATATGTGAAATCCTCAATTACTTAACAAAAGAAAATAGTACCTTCTGTTTCCACCCCATATCATCTAAGATCTCTGGTCTTTTTATGAAGCTCTGAGCTCTGAATATGCAAGTTTACTTTCTGTACTTTTGGAAAACTAGGCAATAAGAGGAAAGAGAATTATTAAGAAAATAATGGCCTGGTCCAGTGGCTCATGCCTGTAATCCTAGCACTTAGGTAGGCTGAAGCAGAAGGATTGCTTGAGCTGAGGAATTCGACACTAGCCTGAGCAAAAACAAGACTCCATCTCTACAAAAACCAGACTCTATCTCTACAAAAACCAGAAAAACTAGCCGGGTGTCATGGTTCGTGCCTGTAGTCCCAGCTACTCGGGAGGCTGAGGCAGGAGGATGGCTTGAGCCCAGGAGTTTGAGGTTGCTATGAGCTAGGATGCCAAGGCATTCTACTCAGGACAACAGAGTGAGACTCTGCCTAAAAAAAAAAAAAAAAAGAGGGAGGGAGGGAGGAAGGAAGGAAGGAAGGGAGAAACAGAAAAGAAAAGAAAACCAGGTTGTTGAGGTGGCAAAGGCAGTAAATTTAGAGATAAAGCATTTGGGGTTGGGGCCTAGCATAGGCACAGCTGTGTAGCTTTAGGCAACTTATCCTTCAAAGTTGATTTCCTCATCTGTAAAACGGAGTATATGCCATATTCTTCAGCATACAAAACAGTTAAAATGGTATCTGGTATTACATATTACAGAGAAGTTTACAAGACACAAAAGTTTCACTATCTGTAATTTATCTGGAACATTTGCTTCAATTCTCTTAATTTCACTTGCTCAGGTATAACTCAATTTAAGTGTACCCTTTCAGAGGCTGTTACATTGTATCTCTAAAATATCCACTTGGGCAAACTTTGAGAATAGTAAAGGCCAAAGATTCTCTAATTCTATTATGGTAATGATTGCACAAGTCTGTAAATATACTAAAACTCATAGAATTCTACAATTAAAATAGATGAATTTATGGTATATACCTCATACCTCAATTAAACTGTTAATTTAAAAAGAGATTCTCCAACTCTAGGAGAATTTTTTGTGGGGGCTGCTGTAAAATATCCTCAACTGAAGAATAAGAAAAACTACTATAAGCCCCCAAATTAAGAGGAAATGAAAAGAATTAGTGCAATAGATGAGCTCTGTCTCTCTGCCATTAGTTGAAACAGGCTACCCTAAGACACGGCTTATAAAAGAAACCCAGATATCTGGTCAAGTCCTAAGTCACGTGAACAACCGTCTTCAGAACTCTACAGGGATGAATGTAACCCCCAGCGCTGTAAGAACACAGCCCTGTTCCTCGAACAGAGCTAACAAATCCATTGGACTCGGGAACTCGCCCGCAGTCCTAACCAACAACATCCCAGCTGCCTTTCTCCTGTCAAGCTCCCCAAGCAATCGCCCAACCTCATTTCTTCTCCAGCGAGGACGCCTACGGGGAGGGAATGAATGTCCGCCCTTGATGGTCAATTAGCATCTAGTTTTTGGAAGGCCCGCGTCTGTGCTCCAACCGCAGATCTGCTGAGGTGGAGCTGACGAAATCTGGACTTGCCAAGCCTGAGCCCTGGCAAACCCCGGGGTGACCCAGACACCAAGGGGGCCACAAGTGGTCCAGCTGACACCCCTGCCAGCTCAGCGGGGCCTAAGACAGCAGGCTGCGCTTCAGCCTTGGCTGAACACCAGAGTGAGCTGGGGAGATTTTAAAAGCACAGTTATGGGCGCCATCCCAGACCCTCTGAATCAGCAACCAAGTGGGGCCCGACCCCAGCCTGGCGGCGGAGGTGTGTAAACAAGTCGGAAGCCGCCCCACACTCTCCAGGTTGAACATGTGCAGTCTAGTCCAGCGTCCCGCCACACTTCCGGCCGGGGACCCACCCAAAACTCTCCCGGGAAACCCAGCGCTCTCAACCCCAAGCAATGCGCCCCAGAAGCCCGGGCGGATTCAAGTGACGCGCTTCCCGCGCCCGCGAAGCTGTCCTCCCGCGAGACCGCCCGGCCCGGCTCCGCCCCCGCCCCGCTCCCTGATTGGCTGGAATCGAGGCCGCGTTCCGGGGTCCGTTTCAGCCACTTCTCTGGCGGGGTATTTCGGTCCGTGCGAAGGACCGCGCTCTGGACTGGCTCTTTCCACCAGCCAGTCATCACCGTCTTCTTTCATGTTTTCTTCGCCCTCTCTCGCCGACAGCGTCGCACTATCAACTCCCTACACTTAAGTCCCCGCCCCCGTTCCGTGTCCTTGATGGGCTGCGCACGCGTAGACACACTGAGCGAAGCGCAGCAGCGCGGGCTCGTTGCGCTGCTGTAAGCACCTGGATTGGAAGTCACCTGCGGCTGCGGAGGCGCTCGCACCGCTGATTTGCTTGTGTCCACAGTGGGAATCCTGAAAGGGAGTCCTGCGCAGGTAGTCTCCACCGTAAACAGTCAGATTTGGCGTTAGAGTGTGGTTGTATCAGGCGACGGCTCAGAGTAGGGCGTGCGGGTCCTAATGGTCCCTCTGGGGAACACTTGTAGAGCAAGGGCCGAGCGAGAGAGGCGGGGAGAAAGGAGGATGCTCAGGCTTTTAGCAGCTGAGAAATGGGGCCCCGGGCAGTGTGTGCCTGGTAGGCTTGCCCTTATCTCCTGTCCTGGGGCAACAAACTGCTTTATCTGACCAGAAAATGTTTCTGCCAGAGTACTTGTGGCTGCCCGAAACTCCATTATTCAGAATTAAGAAATCCAAGCCACATTTTCTAATTTTGAGGTAGAGAAAATTGGAGGAAGGCCCAGGGGGGAGGCTCGCTTTAGGCCAGGAGTTCCGTGTCAGCCTTGGCAACAGCGATATCTTGTCTCTACAAAAAATTTAAAAATTATCCAGCTATTAAGGAGGGTGAGGCAGGAGGATGGCTTTGAGGCCAGGGGTTCCTTATAGTAAGCTATGATCACACCACTGCACTCCAGCCTGCGTGACAAAACAAGGTCCTGTTTCTAAAAAAAACTAAAGCAAAGCAAAAACGCAAAGAAAATTCGAGGGTTTTTTTGAGAGGTGCCGGCACTTGATAAAGGGTTATAAGGCTTAATGACAGATGTTCAACAAGAACCAAGGTCTCCTTATAGCCCATAGCTTTTCCTACCATGTTAGAGTCTTACCACTTGCTTAGTGGAACCCTCAAAATTTACCCTTTTCACTCAAACCCATGCTCTTCTCTATTTGCCATCTCCCTAGTCCTGGACCTAGAGTCACTTTCTAGTTTTACCCCTCACAAAATTCACCATTCCAATTGTCCTTTCCCTGACCACCACAGAGGAGATCCAAATGCTTATCTAATGTGTCTAGTTGCCATACTAAAACCATAATTGGGTCATTTGAGTAGTTTCCAGTTTGGGACGATTATGAACAATGCTGCCATGAATAATCTTGTAAATGTTCTTTTGTAGAATATATATACACATTTCTTTTAGGTATATGTGGAAGTAGAGTTGTGTGTTCATAAGGCATGCATGTGTTCAATTTTAGTAGATGGTAACTATGGTAGCAGTACAATTGCTCCCCCAAAATGTCCTTGTCCTAATCCCTGGAACCTATAGTACATTAGGTTACATGGCAAAAAGGAAGTAAGGTTTCAGAGGGAATTAAAGTTGCCAATTGGGTGATCTTAAAATAAGGAACACATTCTGGAATGTTCAGGTAAGCCCAATCAATCACAAGGGCCCTTAAATGGGGAGGAGAACCAGAGAAATAGCATCAGAAAGACTGGGCTTTTTCTGCTGTTTCCCAATTAGAAGATTTTGTGAAAAAGAAACAAAGAAAAATAGAGAGAAAAAAAGAAAGGTTGGGCTGGCCTGATGTCCCTAGCTGTGAAGATGGAGGAAGGAGGCAATGAGCCAAGAATATGAGCCATCTCTAAGTTGGAAAAGGCAAGGAAAAGGATTCTCCCCTTTCCAGAAGGAAAACAGCCCTGTCGAGACTTAATTTTAGCCCAGTGCAACCTCCAGAACTATAAGATAATAAATTTGTATTGTTTTAGCCCCAAAGTTTCTGATAATTTGTTATAGCAGCAATAGGAAACTAATATACTGCCAGTTTTCCAAAGTAACTTTATCAGTTTATATATTTAAGGAGCTTTGACCAATTATCCATATTTCAGCCCCATACTATACTAACTGAACTGGACTCTGTGGCCTAGAAAAAAAAATTCTTTTAAAGTTCATTAATTGATTCTATTGCATCTTGAAGATTGAGAACTACTTATCTAAAGCCTTAAATCTATATCCAATACTTATCATTGAAGAAGAGTGTGGCAGTGAGTTAGTTGGCCATAGGATTAAAAGCATTTCTAGAAAATGTTGTTCCAGGCACTTGAAAGGTCTCTTTCCCTGGCTGTTCAGAGTTAACATAGCTAACCTTTTCCCTGCCCTAATGTTGAACAATCAGTCCCTGATAACACAGTTCATAAAAGAGCATTAAGACGAAGCCCTCTTTGTATTTCCAGAAGACTTTTTTTTAATGTGCTCAGAAAGTGGCTCTTTCAGAAATTCGCACAATCCTACTAGCTCCTGTGTGCTGAGGCTGCAGCAGGTTGCCAATCACTGAGCCACAGTCTTGGGGCAATTCTGAAAAAGAAAGTGGTTCTTACAACTTGACCAGGTTGGCCTGCAAGTGGAGGCTCTGGGCTGTGTCCCCCACCTTTTCTCTTTTGCTATGCCAATGACATTCTTGAGAGGAAGGGTGAGTGAGTTTCTTACATTGCAGCCAGGAATCCTGGAGTCTGGGGAAAGGGTGCCTCATTCCCAAGTTTGCAGGACAGCTTCCTTGGTAGTGATACCACGAACTGCTAGGCTTCATTTGGCAACAAATTTACAAATCCTAAGAAGCCCTGGGCAGTTTCTATTACAAAGATATGTCATCAAAAGGAATGAAGAGTGATCCAATGTTGAAGCTACTATTCATGTACTTTCCTGATGGATGTCAAATACTGTAGTGTTTACCTTCATAAAATTGAAATATTCAATGGCATGTTGAGATACCTGCAGTGCTGCAGTCCCCAACTCTTGGGCACTGGCTGGGGATTGGTCCATGGCTTGTTAGGAAAACAGGGCCTTGAATCACCAACTTGGCTCCGCAACCCCCATCCTTTCCCCTACCTTATGGAAACATTGTCTTCCATGAAACTAGTCCTTGGTGACAGAAAGGTTGGGGACCACTGCTGCAGTGTACCAGGGTGCCTTGGCACACAGTTTGGGAATCATAGCTGTGACCATTTAGCAGGTGAATGAATCTTGTTTTTTCCTTGAATGAGTATTCAAGATAATCATTTTGTTCCAAAATGTTACTTCTGTAAGGTTCAATGTAACCTGACTCCTCCCATGCTAAAGAGCTCTATAAAACTAAGCCCAGCAGGAAAGCCTTTTAAATGACTACAACAGGCCTGGAGTCCCACAGGTCTGTCCAGATTCTGACCTGTTCCCACAGAGGACATCTTGGGTAAATTCAAAACAACCTTGTAAGGTGAGCAGTTTACTATTTCGAATTAAATAAAGTAGAAATTATACTATTTTTAAAATACCCCATTAACTTAGAGGTTAGCCTACACACTAGCATGGATTATTAAATACTAAGAAAATATTAATACAAAACACAATACATGGCCAGGCGAGGTGGCTCACTCCTGTAATCCTGGCACTCTGGGAGGCCGAGGCGGGCGGATCATTCAAGGTCAGAAGTTCGAGACCAGCCTGAGCAAGACCCCGTCTCTACTAAAAATAGAAAGAAATTAATTGACCAATTAAAATATATATATACACACACAAAAATTAGCCGGGCATGGTGGAGCATGCCTGTAGTCCCAGCTACTCAGGAGGCTGAGGCAGTAGGATTGCTTGAGCCCAGGAGATTGAGGTTGCTGTGAGCTAGGCTGACACCATGGCACTCACTGTAGCCTGGACAACAAAGTGAGACTGTCTCAAAAAAAAAAAAAAACAAACACAATACAAGCTAGGAATGGTGGCTCACACCAGTAATCCTAGCACTCTGGGATGCCAAGGCAGGAGGATTGCTTGAGCTCAGGAGTGTGAGACCAGCCTGAGGAAGAGCAAGACCCCGTCTCTACTAAAAACATAAAAAAGTCTCTACTTAAAAACACAAAAAAGGCCGGGCGCGGTGGCTCAAGCCTGTAATCCTAGCACTCTGGGAGGCCGAGGCGGGTGGATTGCTCGAGGTCAGGAGTTCGAGGCCAGCCTGAGCAAGAGCGAGACCCCGTCTCTACTATAAATAGGAAGAAATTAATTGGCCAACTAATATATATATAGAAAAAATTAGCCGGGCATGGTGGCGTATGCCTGTAGTCCCAGCTACTCGGGAGGCTGAGGCAGCAGGATTGCTTGAGCCCAGGAGTTTGAGGTTGCTGTGAGCTAGGCTGATGCCACGGCACTCACTCTAGCCTGGACAACAAAGCAAGACTCTGTCTCAAAAAAAAAAAAAAACCCACAAAAAATTAGTGGGGTTCGCCTGTAGTCCCAGCTACGCTGGAGGCTGAGGCAGGAGGATCAATTGAACCCAGGAGTTTGAGGTTGCTGTGAGCTAGGCTGATGCCACGGCACTCTAGCCTGGGTAACAGAGTAAGACTCCATCTCAAAAAAAAAAAAAAAAAACCCACAATACAGACTATTACTATATTTATAAAAATGCTCAGTAACCTTTTGACCACCCCAACATTTCATATTTAATTTCCACCCTTTCAGTTAATCAAATAGGTAAAATAGATACAAATTATAGAATATAAGTTTACCTGGATTCCTAAGGGGGTTGTATATCCAATAAATTGTTCATTCTAGAAACAGGCTGAGTATAAATATTCCAACTAAGAACAGAAGTTTGTGACTCATATCCTGCTTAATATACAATTAATAATTACTATGTGTAATTAGATAATTATATATTACAAGTAACGATCCAGACTAGACAATAAATAAATGTATGGAACAAGATTATTACTACGAGGCCAGGCGCGGTGGCTCACGCCTGTAATCCTAGCACTTGGGAGGCCGAGGCGGGTGGATTGCTCAAGGTCAGGAGTTTGAAACCAGCCTGAGCAAGAGTGAGACCCCGTTTCTACTATAAATAGAAAAAAAATTAATTGTTCAACGAATATATATATAAAAATAAATTAGCCGGCCATGGTGGCGCATGCCTGTAGTCCCAGCTACTCGGGAGGCTGAGGCAGAAGGATCGCTTGAGCCCAGGAATTTGAGGTTGCTGTGAGCTAGGCTGATGCCATGGCACTCACTCTAGCCTGGGCAACAAAGCGAGACTCTGTCTCAATAAAAAAAAAAAGATTTTTACTATGAAAAGTTAAAATTTCCAATGCATTTTATTCACAGCCTAGCTATATTCAAGATGCTGGAGGAAACGTCCATATCTGCTTAGTTATTGTTGGCAGCAATGAAAAGGCAGAACTTCCTTATTTATTATCCTGTTTAGTCTCACAATCAGAAGCAGCCTTTGATTTTTTAGATATTTCATAAACCTGTATAATAAGCCTTAGCTGATTGATGATTTCCTTGTCTGCTGTTTTCATGTTAAATCCCAGCATCTTCATAATAGTTTCTCGAAAGTCAGCAAGCTACAAAGAAGCACCACAAAAATCAAGATATGTCATTAGTTTGGGTCACCCACTTATGTACAGTGAAATTGATAGAAATTTAGACTTATTAAACATTCTTTATTAAATGTATCACATTCTACATCTAAACAGTATTTTTTAATTTTTGGAGACACTGTCTTGCACTATAGCTCAGGCTAGAATGTAGTGGTATGATCCCAACTCACTGCAACCTCAAACTCCTGGGCTCAAGGAATCCTCCTACCTCAGCCACCTGAGTAGCTGGGACTACAGGCATGTGCCGCCATGCCTGGCTAAATTTTTTTCCTATTTTTTGTAGAGATGGGATCTTGCTCTTGCTCACGCTGGTCCTGGACTCCTTATCTCAAACTATCCTCCAACCTTAGCCTCCCAAAACGTTAGGGTTACAGGCGTGAGCCACTGCACCCCGCCTTAAACAATATTTTTAAGCTAGAAAGATGGTCTCTTCTGTTACAAGAACACTTCATTTAAAATTTCCTTTGCATTTTAGTTCTTTTTCATATTTTTACATTTTTGTAGATTAAACCTAATTTTGGCCGGGCGCGGTGGCTCAAGCCTGTAATCCTAGCTCTCTGGGAGGCCGAGGTGGGCGGATCCTTTGAGCTCAGGAGTTCGAGACCAGCCTGAGCAAGAGCGAGACCCCATCTCTACTATAAATAGAAAGAAATTAATTGGCCAACTAAAATATATATAGAAAAAATTAGCCGAGCATGGTGGCGTATGCCTGTAGTCCCAGTTGCTTGGGAGGCTGAGGCAGCAGGATTGCTTGAGCCCAGGAGTTTGAGGTTGCTGTGAGCTAGGCTGATGCCACGGCACTCACTCTAGCCTGGGCAACAAAGTGAAACTCTGTCTCAAAAAAAAAAAAAACCCTAATTTTATTGCTGCTTGTTTTGTTATCATTCATCCATAAGGTAATTATGTTTTGGACTTCTGATTTGCTGTATGATAATAGCAGTCCCCTAAATATATATCTTTCCACTCATCCTCCAAAAACCATAGTGATCAACAAGGGGAATAAGTATAAACCACTCATAAATCATACCTAAAGCATAACTGGAGAATATCACAGACTTCGATTTACGTATGAGTGGGAAATAAATATTACATACCAGCAGAAGTAGTTCAAGAGAAGTGTGCAGGTAGTTTCCACTGATGTAGAATGAAAACAACCTTACTACCAGAAACGGGGCAGTTCACAAATGGGGAAATACTGAGAACAAATCTGAGATCTGGAGGATCAGAACACTGGCAAGTGGGGAAAGAAAAGCAAGGGCCTTAGAAGCATATGAAACCAGAAATGGCAGTTCTAGAGGCAAGGTGTCTGAGGGGAGAGGGAGATACTTAGAAAGGTGAGGTGAGGTGTTTCTTGAAGGCTCAGTAGTAAAAGAAAAGGGGAAAAAAGTGCAAATAGTGAAAATTAAGGGATTTATACAAACAAGAGAGTATTGCAGGGTCAGACATCACATAAACCCCCACTCCCAAAATAAAATCTTGGTCTAGTAAACTTTAGAAACTACACTTACTGTGCCAACAGAAGGCATGGTATTGTATTAAGAAACCTAGTAAGTAAACTGTCTATAGCTACCCTAAAGTGAAATACCCAAAGACATGAGCAATTAAAGGGATTTTTAAAGTAGATGGATAAATGGTACAACGTAGCCATATAAAATTTCTTTAAGAAGAAAATAGAAAAGCAGTATCATCCAAACTGTCCAAGTGATGAAAAAATACTTTCCCCAAAAAACAGCCATGATGCACAGGAAACATGTTTGATATAACACCCTGATAGGAATTAAATATCAACAAAGCAAGGATTTTCAGACTTGGAAAAAATCTCTTTATTTTAAATCCAAAATGTAATAATTCAGGAGAGAGTGGGTCTGTCAGTGAGTGAGTACAAAAAAAGAAAAAAATGTAATAATTCAGACTAGATATGGCAATGATGGGTCTGGTCATCATCTGTGACCCACCCCCCAAAAAAGAATACATATGGACAAAAAAGATGTCTGATGGATGAGAAAGATGTTATAATTAACCTCAGGTAAAAACAACATAAAAATCCCTCTCAGAAATGAAAAGGGAACTACAGAGTGCCCAAAGGAGAAGAGATTTGACTGAAAATATAATAAGGGACACTAAAGAAAAGAATAAAAACAACCAAGAAAGTGAATAAATATACAGAAGTTAAAAAGAGAGAGAGAGAGAAAGGAGAAAATGCTAATATCATGACTTCACATGTTTTAAGCATATCTTAAGGTAATTGGTTAAAATTTCAAATTTCTAAAGCTACTAATATATGGAGGTATGACATATAATTTAACAATTGCCTAAAATTATCAGTTAACCTTTTAAAAATTCTCTTAAAATATCTGCTTCATAAGTATAGGAGGGAAAATCTAAGCAAGTTTGGAAGCACTACCCTAGTCTCCTAGACAGTGACACAGAAGGTGACACACCCAGTTTCCTCTGAGCTTCTATTCTCTTACATGACCCCTACTCTAATGGTCACTCGCTAGTCAGAGGATGGGTACATAAACCTAAGCTATAATAATCAAATATCCCATCCCTAGCCATGGTAGGTTTACCAGGGATAAGTATTTGGCCTAAACTGAGCCAATAAGACCCTTTCTTGGGCTTCTCTCTTCTGTCACAAAAACTAAATACAAAACTGCATGGTTTGCTCAGCCTAAAACTGTAATAAAAAAAATAAAAAAAACAATAAAAATTGAAAAATAAATTAATTTTTTAAAAAAACCTGCATGGTTGTCAGTGGACATGTTTCCTGTGATATGGAGAAAACCAACTGGCAGTCAGACAGATGAGCTGACATACAGATGCTAAAAAGAGATAGTGAGAAAGGACTTGTAAGGTTCCAGGTGCATCCTGGGGCCCAGGTGCATCTCTGCTGTCCCAGAGTTAGGTTGTTTGACTTGTCTTTGAATCCATAAGCTAATAAATTCCCTTCTGTCCAATAAGTAAAGTCTAAGTTGAAGTGAGTGTTTATCATTTTAATGAAATTAATTTTAATATAGTAATAAGGAAAAAATACCTTTTGTTCTTGTCCTGGTACTTCTTCAAGTGTGCCCTTTGCTGTGGAGAGCTCAGGAGTGACAGCATCTAACATCTGATGGGCCCTCTCTTTGTCTGATCCTACCTCTTGCTCTCCAGAGTCTAATGTAGCTTTCAAGTTTTCTGTTTTCATAACTGCCTTCTCTTTTGTTGTTTCCACTTTTGTTAAAGATTTCCTGAGTTTTTCAATTGTTTTGTCCTGTGAGAGGGTATAAGGTGAGGGAAAGAGAGATGACTGTGATCAGATCTCTTCTAAATACCAGACAGGCACAATAACTCATGCTTCTTTTCCTTTCTTTTTTAAAGCGATAGATATATGGAAAAGAAAAAAACTCCACAATTTCCGAAATAAGAAGACGTTTTTCTACCATCATATTCATCAATCACTAACATTAACTCAGCACTTTTATAAACTGGGCACTTGGGATTCAAAGAGGCTTAGCATATTTTCCATGTCCTATGTTAATTAAATACAGGAATATAGAAAATAATTGGCTCTGCAGTAAGAAAAAACGTTGTTGATAAACTGACATATCAGTTGATCAACTGTTTAGTGCATGTTTGCCTTAAGGCATAATTTACATTTGAAATAGTATTACTAAAGCTTGATACAGAGAAGGTCCAAGAAGAGCCAAAAAACAACTAAAACTTTTAACTCTTACTCCAATTAGAGACTAAAATAAAACAAAAACAAAAAGCAAGGGATTTATAAACATAACACTTAGAATACCAGTTACCTTTGAGGAATAGGGAAGAAGAATAGGAGACTTGAAAGAGTGATAATATTCTGTTTCTTAAATTGAGTGATGGATTAACAGGCATCCAGTTTTATTATTCTATATGCTTTAATATATATTCTTTTGTATGTATGTAAAATAATTTTAATATTAATTTTTTAACAGTTCAATGAGACACATGCAGCTACAATAGTAATAGACCAAAGCTTAAGTTATTTTTTGAAAGCCTTACTTCCTTTACTTACTTTAAGGACATTTACTCTTGTCAGTTGAGTTTTCATACTTTTATTTGACAATTTCAAATCACTGAGCTGTTTCTGAAGTTTCTGAATTTTCTCCTCCAATCTTTGTGTTGTAGCAATCTGCAAATTCTGCTGAATATTCAATACCGTTTGTCGAGTGTTGTTTTCCTCTAGCTGTTTAAACTCTTCACTGTGCTCATCTGTTTGGGAATTTGTAGTCTTTGAGTTTTCCTTTACAGAAATCAACAATATTGAAATAAAGAATTAAGATGTTGTTATACACTAGCATAATACCACGTTTACTGTAGACTAATAAACTGCAAGCTTAACAATACTTATATAAGTAAAATATTTTTGCCATAAATATGCATTATTATAATAATCAGAAAAACAAAATATGACAATATAAGTGATAACTCAATGCTACCAGTGGTATAGTTAAATAAACAATTTTATAAGGACCAAGTAGTAGCATAGATTAGTTCACTTTTTCTAGGAATGTAACATAAGGAAATAATTAAATATTTAGATAAAGACTATCTCAATTATGTTAAAATATACATAGAAAATAATCAGAAGGAAATATACCTATATGCTAACACTGGTTATCTCAACATGGTAGGATTACTAGTTATTTTAATTTTATTCTATTTCCTATAAATCTTCACTAATGCACACAAATTTTTAATAGAAGAAAAAATTAGTTATTTAAGATGTTATAACAAAAAATCTTATGACAAATGGTTTAATTCATTAAAAGAAATAAAATAAGTAATATATTAAGGAATAAGAATCAGAATAGCATTATTTTTCTCAACAACAACCCTGAAGACTAGAAGATAGTAGTGTAATGTCTTCAAGTCTCAGCGTGAAAATAAAGTCTAAACCCAACTACCAATTGAATGTGAGGATTCAAAAAAAGATGCTCTTATTCATACAAGGACTCAAAAAAAATGTATCTCTCCAAGGCACTATTTCTCAGAAAGGTATTGGAGAATGTGCTCTAGCAAAATAAGAAAGTAAACCAAAAGAGAGGAAGACATGAGATTTAGGAAATGGTAAAACCTATCCAGCAGATTGGAGAAGAAAAGTCACAGGATTATAACTACGCCAGGCCCACACAGCAAAATCCAGACTGAAGCAAGAGAATGAAGGACTTTGAGAGAGAAAAATGGGAATTTTTATGGATTCAAAGATCTTTTATTTATTTATTTATTTTAAGACAGTCTTTCTCTTTTGCCTGGATAGAGTGCAGTGGCATCATTGTAGCTCACTGCAACCCAACCTCAAATTCCTGGGCTCAAACCACCCTCCTGACCCAGCTTCCTGAGTAGCTGGGACTACAGGCTCACATGCCAAGATGCACAGCTAATTTTTCTATTTTTAGTAGAGATGGGGTCTCCCTCCTGCTTAGGCTGGTCAACTCCTGGCCACAATCAATCTTCCCATGTTAGCCCCACCAGAGTGCTAGGATTATAAGCCGCCGTGCTGGCCTAAAAGATCATTTGATATAGATTCAGGGGAAAAAACAATAAATTAATGTTGAAAATCAAACATATGAAAACACAAGGAAGGTTATTAACTCTAGAAAAAATAAAATGTAATTCAAAAAAGAAAACATAACAAGAATATAGTACTTCTAAGTTTTTGTATATATTAAGTATCATTGTGAAGTTAAATACAGATTGTGGATTAGGTAAAAATATCTATATAACTATATTAGGAAGACAGAGGGGGCGGTGGGAAAGTGGTATAAGAGAAAGAAAACTTCATCTATCATATAATAGGAAGTCAACACAGAATGTCCAAATTGGACAATTCAAGATATAGCAATATAAAATTATTTAGGGAAATGGAAGTAACTACCAGAAGCAATAGCTAAAATAGTTGAAAATAGTTCCCTCTGGGAAATAGGACAGGGGGAGGTATAGAAGAGAGCTGCTGCTTTTCAATAAAAGACCATTGGTAAATTTGACTTTTTAAGATGTATAGATGTGTATGTGTTTATGTAAAAGTTAAAAAAAATTCTAAATAACTTTAGCTCAAGAAATGGAATCAACACTAAACTTACAAACATACATAGAACATAGTGAAAAGAACATTTCTAATTAAAATCTATTGGACAAACTACAGAGGACTATTTAATAGCACTTACTGCTTTCATGATTTAAAACAAAAGACGAAAAAGCATATTAACTTCAGAAAGGGAAAAGAGAAAGTAGTGTTAGATAGATAGCGAGGGACCTCCTAGACTCTCCTAGGGGACAAAAGCAAGTGCCTTGCTTTGGTGCTGCCTTGAGCAATTGCTCCACCTGGGAAGGAGGACAAGTGGGGAGTCCCCTCTTGGTGCTTCCACCTTAATCATGCCCCCGGCAACTGCTACACCTGTGGGAAGAAGGAAGCCCCGCTAATCTGCAAAAGAATGCAGTGAATCCCCAGCCCATAGTCCAGGCAGCCTAGGCACCAAAGGATTTGGAAAGTGACCCAGAGTGACCTAAGCCTAATTATCATGCCATTCATTAACTGTGCGTCAAAGTGGTTCCACAGCGATGCCTGAACCACAAGGTGGGCCCAATCCAGACACTATAAAACAAGATCCTGGACCATAATCAGAGCCCTTTTGTTACAAAAGAGGGGTCCATGTGCTGTTCTGTGTCAAATGTTATCTTGCTCTTACTCTGTAAACCTGTATCTTGCTCTTCATCTGTAAACCTATCTTGTCCTTTCTCAATAAAGTTTGTTTCACACTTGCCTTGCTTTTGGTATGTCTGGTCATTCTTGGGCCAAGAGCACACTAAGAACCAAGAACAGGCCGGGCGCGGTGGCTCAAGCCTGTAATCCTAGCTCTCTGGGAGGCCAAGGTGGGCGGATCATTTGAGCTCAGGAGTTCGAGACCAGCCTGAGCAAGAGCAAGACCCCATCTCTACTATAAATAGAAAGAAATTAATTGGCCAACTAATATATATAGAAAAAATTAGCCGGGCATGGTGGCACATGCCTGTAGTCCCAGCTACTTGGGAGGCTGAGGCAGCAGGATTGCTTGAGCCCAGGAGTTTGAGGTTGCTGTGAGCTAGGCTGACGCCATGGCACTCACTCTAGCCTGGGCAATAAAGTGA
>VSMD01002179.1:0-19151 GCA_008750895.1 Mirza zaza | reverse complement strand
CGGTGGCTCACGCCTGTAATCCTAGCTCTCTGGGAGGCCGAGGCGGGCGGATTGTTTGAGCTCAGGAGTTCGAAACCAGCCTGAGCAAGAGCGAGACCCCGTCTCTACCATAAATATAAAGAAATTAATTGGCCAACTAAAAATATATAGAAAAAATTAGCCGGGCATGGTGGCGCATGCCTGTAGTCCCAGCTACTTGGGAGGCTGAGGCAGCAGGATCGCTTGCTTGAGCCCAGGAGTTTGAGGTTGCTGTGAGCTAGGCTGACGCCACGGCACTCACTCTAGCCTGGGCAATAAAGTGAAACTCTGTCTCAAAAAAAAATAAAAAATAAAAAAAAATAAAGGAGAAAAAATAAGTAATTTTGTCTATCTTGCTTTAAAATATCAAGTGTTCTATTTATCAGCACAACACAATTTTTTTAAATACTCTTATGGATTCTTGCAGCATGATTTTGTTTGTTGCCTAATTTAACTTCTCATGTTATTTTACATCCTCACAGTTAAACATCTACTTAAATAGACTAAATCTTTGACAAAAACATTTTAAGACATCATGTATGTTACAGGGTCAATGTTATAAAATATTTTTTAAATTGTAACTCAAAAGAACGTTTTAACCACCATACCTGCTAGCACAAGGCTGCCTAGATCAATACAAAAATTAGCTTAGTGTGGTTTTTGCACACCTGTAGTCCCAGCTACCAGGGAGGCTGTGGCAGGAGAATCCTTGCAGCCCAGGAGTTTGACGTTGCAGTGAGCTATGATGACGCCATTGTACTCTAGCCCAGGCAATAGAACAAGACTCTTGTCTCAAAAAGAAGAAAAAAAACCACTACCTACACCAATGGCCACCAAAGAAGGCAGTGATTAAGACCATCCATTGAGGCTGGAGAAGAAAATCTTATAACTTCAATTTATATACATTTGTAATCTCATTCTTTAATTTCTATTCTTAAATGTATTTTATTATTAATAATAGTAGATAACATTTATGAAGCACTTATCATGTATCGGGCACTATTCTGAGCAAATACATTAATTCATTTAACTCAATAATCCAGTAAGGTAGAGAAAATTATCATTCCATTTTACATGTGGGGAAATGAAGCATAAGAATAGGATATTATCTGTTCGTTTTTCAGTGGCTTCCTCAACTTTACATTGATAGAAGCAGGATTTAAAGTCTAACATCAGATTCCACTTTAACTACTAAATTATACTGTATATAATAAACTATTTCAGCAGTATATGCATAAATTCATAAATATTCATGAATTAGAGCTCAAAGTATTTTGTTTGTTTTAGGGTTTTTTCCTACTGTTGGGAATACATGATCAAAAGAATATGGAGGCCAGGCACAGTGGCTCACGCCTGTAATCCTAGCACTCTGGGAGGCCGAGGCAGGTGGATTGCTCAAGGTCAGGAGTTCAAAACCAGCCTGAGCAAGAGTGAGACCCCCGTCTCTACTAAAAAAATAGAAAGAAATTAATTAGCCAACTAAAATATATAGAAAAAATTAGCTGGGCAAGGTGGTGCATGCCTGTAGTCCCAGATTCTTGGGAGGCTGAGACAGAAGGATTGCTTGAGTCCAGGAGTTTGAGGTTGCTGTGAGCTAGGCTGACACCACGGCACTCTAGCCCAGGCAACAGAGTGAGACTCTGTCTCCAAAAAAAAAAAAAAAAACAATATGGAGAGCAATGATATAAAAAACACAAAATCTTACTTCTATGTTTAAGAATATTCTTGTTATAATGATAGGAGAATCAATATAATGATTCTTGTTATAATGATTCCTGTGATTCCACAATACCTACAAGAAAAGTAATCTCATTATTATAGAGATATTATAGAGAATAATATAGAGATATTATAGAGAATAATAATCTCATTATTATTATAATAATAATCTCAGTATTATTATCATTATAATCCCATTATAAAGTCATATTGTCCTACCAAGCAGGCAACTATCATAATTCTTGTCCTCATTTTGTATGTTATATATATATATATATATATACACACACACACATACATACACACACACACTTTTTTTTTCCTGAAAAGTTGTTTAAAATAAAAAACTGTAAATTTCATCATAATTGTCAAGAAAAAAAATGATCCCAAATATAATAACACTTGAGTATACTGATATTTATCATAGAACAATAGTATTCTCTTGAATGCACATATCTAATTCTCCTTAAAAAGCAATGCATGAAGAGCCAATTAAATGCCTCAAAACATTCTTGACATAACAGTAATCTAAGCACAAAAACTCAGGTTTAATTCTCATTTCATTGAGAATTCTCTATAGCTCCAGATAATTAATAAAGTTATAGCTAAAAAGAGTCCATGACTAAGCAACACAGCCAACTTAGTTTTAGAAGAGCCCAGACCTAATTTGATAAAGAGTTTATAATACCAGTTTCAAAGTCCTAAATTCTATCTTTTATAAAGCATTTTTTCCATAAATGTTTGTCTCCATGATGTAGGAAAAAAATCAACTTGGACCTGAATGTAGGAATAAAAATAAAAGCAGTGTCTAATCAGGGTGGATTATTCTGAAAATAAAATTGTAATACATATGAAAACAATATATATTCCTAATGGTACTTATCTATAAATACATATATATACACATAAAAAACTAAGACATTAGTAATAATAGTGATGATGAACTCAAGTGGGTAAAAGAAAGTCTTAACAAATAAATCAAGGGTTGGAGGGATTGCTAGTTATACACTATTTGAGATAACGTTGCCGGAACTACATTGTAGAATTTGATATAAGCTGCCCTACCAGAGCTTTAAATTCTGGCAACAAAATCCAAAAACGTTACCAGAGCTAATATTCCAGCAGTATATCCTAGTCAATAATGCTAGTTATGCTTGAGAATTGTAGGATATATTAATATAAGCAGAATGAATAAAAATGGAGAGGTTGATTAGAAATAAGGTTTAAGCAGACTGATATCCAGTTTTTTATAAATTATAGTGACTCAAGAAATACAGTACATATATTTCTATAAACATATATACTATTCAGTAATGTATTCAATTTAATATATTACCTAATATTTAGCAACTGACCAAATAAAAAATGAACTTATAAAAGATATTTGTATGCTAACAAGTTGCTATATCTTTCCAGAAAAAGTATTAGTTAATTTGGCTACCTTTGGTCCTGAAACCGAGTGGAGGGTATTTTTGGCAGATATGGAATGAGGAAAGGTATTCTGGAATGCAAATGCAGAGGAGACAGGATAGCCAATCCCACAAGTTGGGTAAGTTAGTCTACCATCAACCTAAAAATAAAAACATAAAAATTATTAAAAATTCTAAATAGTATTTATTAATCAGGAGGCATGAGCATGTGTTGTAATAGCTAACAGTTAAGAGCGCTATCTCAGAGGCCAATTTGTTTATGATATCACAAAACTCTGCTTTATTATATAGCATGAAGATGGGATATCTTTGAACCTGATGGCTCTTTTGAGTGGTTGTGCAAGCGTGGATAAAATAAACTACTAGACCTGCCTTTGTACTTAGTTAAAACAAAGACTTCTGAAACATCTTGTTTTATTCTAGGGTTCCTGAAAAGCAGAGGAATTGGGGATGCAGAGTCAGAGATCAATAGGCTAATCAAATATAAAATAAAAATTTTCTGCCAAACTGAGTAAAAAGATCAGTGTTCTTAAATGGACTGAGACAATAATTGGCTTTGCACTAATTTTCAATATTCTGGCATCACTATTAACCAATGTTATAAAAACAGTTTATTTTTGTAAGAGACCAACTGAAACGAAAATCTTAAGAAGCATCTGTACAGACCAATGGCTGCACAACAAAAATACCTTTCACACAGCTATCATTAGTCATTCAAGATTAAGCCAGTTAAATTTTTTCAAGTTTATAATTCGGACTCAAGCACTTCTGTACCTTTTTCCAATTTAGCAGCAATTTTTTTCCATTCTTTAGACATTTAGTACTATGTGATTTGCCAGAGTAGATTAAAAATTCAATTAGGTATGTGAATTTCAAACCGTCTACCAATGCCTTCCATCAGAAGACCACCAGGAATACGCCTATAGATGTACAAGCTGGGTTTATTCCTCCTTGCAGTAAGGGAAACTGCATACCATGGACAACCACAGGGTATCTCAGTAAGTGGATGTTAAATGGAACTTACTTTATGGATTTAGACAATGATAGGAGATTTAAGAGGAAATTTAAGAAACTGGGGCATTGCTATGGATGGGAAGCTATCAGGAAGTGGGAATAAATATATGACTGGGTATCTGAATAAATCCTAACTAATAAGGGAGGAGGAATGCATTAAGGCCAAAGCTATAACTGGTAAAGCAGCAGCAGCCACTCATGTTAGCCAGGAGAAGAGGATGTGTAGCCATTTTTGTGGTTTAAAAATGTTCATATTGGGAAAGAACGAGGGAACGCCAGGGAGGCAGGCCGGAGCCGCTGCCGTCGCCATGACCCGCGGTGACCAGCGTGAGCTCGCCTGCCAGAATAAGAAAATGCAGAGCGACTCGGTTTAGGGAAAACGCCTGAGATGACGGGCTTTCTGCTGCCGCCCACAAGCAGAGGGAATGAGAGATCATGCAGCAGAAGCAGAAAAAGGCAACGAGAAGGAGGAGGAACCCAAGTAGCTTTGTGGTCAACCCTCCTGCCTGTGTGCCTGGAGCCAGTCCCACCATGCCCGCGTTTCCTCCTGTAGTGCTCACAGGTCCCAGCACCGATGGCATTCCCTTTGCCCTGAGTCTGCAGCGGATCCCTTTTGTGCTTCCTTCCCCTCAAGTAGCCTCTCTTCCCCTGGGCCACTCCTGGGGGTGAGGGGGTTACCCTTCCCAGTGTTTTTTATTCCTGTGGGGCTCACCCCAAAGTATTAAAAGTAGCTTTGTAATTCAAAAAAATAAATAAAAATGTTCATATTTTTGTCTGTGTTCAGACACGATTATGGAGTAGCCTTAGTTTTGTCCTGATCCATCATGGTCACAGAGTGACCTTGTCTGATGTTGACAGTCTATGAAATCGTTATATTCAACAGGAGAGCCCCAAAGCCTATCTGTGAGCACTACGCAAGCTCCTAGCAGCAGCACCTAGACCTAGCCACCTGATAGTAGCAGGACATCTCCAAATGTAAAGAGCTACTTTTCTTATTCTCCATTTTTTCTCGCAAGGAAAAAGCAAAAGACCTAGTCCTGGGTGCTAGTAAGCTAACATCTTAGACCAGTTTCTCTAGAATCTAGAGAACCCTGGTCCCAGGGCTTTTCTTTTTCCTTTTCCTCTCTTTTTTTCTGACAAAATTCAGTTTAGGCTTCTTCTATCATAGTTCCTTGCACCCAAACCCTAAATTCTCTCTTCTTGAAGTCTCCTATAGTATGTGTACATTTTAAAGTTTTTCAGCATATTTGGAATTACCATAGTTAGTACTGAATGATTTCTATACCCAGTAAAGTTTTATGAAGAAGTGTGCCCTTGAAACACAGCCTTTTTGTTAAAAGCACATATGCCTTTGTCCCACTTCAGGGGCAACTTAAACTTTACTTCAGTGCTAATAATCATAGGACTTCAGCCTGTATTGGTATCAACACCTTAAGTCATGGAAACTTCCTAACAATCTGGGAATATTTTTATTTCAGAAAATTCACTAAGATCAGTTATACCTTATTTTAATCTTACCACATTCAAATTAGGAGAAATTCCACTTCTGATTGTGTTGCTGCTAGAATGTGCGGGTGGAGTAGTAGAAGGTACCAATACGTCTTGCTTTCTCACCAGCTGATTTTCATTTAGTTCTTTATTTAACCATGTGATTACTTAAATAAAAGAGCAAAAGTCAAAGTAATTTGACTATTTTTATTTTTTGATCATTTTAAGCAATTTTATTAAGATTTTTAAAATTATAAGTTTTTACAATGACCTTACATCATAGGAGAACAATATAGGTTCACCTAAATGTTTGTAATTAAAGATTCTTATTTTAGCAACTGTCACACAGGACTCCTTTTTCTATTATTTTCAGAAGCACATATTTCTGCCAGTCAAGGATCTTTTTGAAAGCTTTCACTTCTAGAATACAGTTTACTTAAAATTCACAATCTTAATGTCTGATACTCAGGTACTAGAAACTGAGAAAAATGTTAGAAGCTTAATCTTATATTTTAGTTTCAAACAATTCATATCATTATTATTAGGTGAACAGCAATTTTTAAAAAGGAGTAGTAAAAAATTTAAACAGTAAATTATATTCAACATATTAAATAGTTTTAATTTGGGGTTAAACATGCGATATGGTTTTCTTCATAATTATAACTATTTTACTGGGTAACTGATATAATTTACTATAGCAAAGACATTAAGATAGCATATTAAAAGCACAAATTATTTATATATAGCAATATCTAGATTTACCCACACTTTTATGAATTCAAATAAAATTTTCAGGTTAAGAAAATTATAAACCTCATTTACATATAAATGTAACATACTTACACTTTTCATTATTTTTTAAAAGCTGTTTGCTTTCTTCAAGTTTTTGAACTGTAGCTTCTAATTGTTCTTGTAACTTGGACACCTGAAATATTCCAATCCTCACAGTAAGTCAAGTAAAATAAAGATTAAATAAAAACTGAAGAAATGCATTTATTATTAATTAAATACTAATATTAAATGAGAATAAAGGGATTAGCTCAACTTTGTAATAAAATATTTATGTGTGTATATACATATAGATATATGAGCAATCAAGGTATTTGAGTCATGATAATTAACTTTTTTCAAACTGAAATAGGTTATTACTTCTGCTGAATCTAGTGTTCTTTGATTTAAAAAAAGGACAAAGCCACTAATATAACAAAGTAGAAATTTTTAAAAATACATCTGAGGAAATAAAATAGTAATACAAAATTATAAAATATTAACTACCTCTTGCTCTTTAATTCGAAGAGACTGTCCAACATCTTGTAATTCCTTTTGCTCCTTTTGTAATTTTTCCTCTTTCTCAGCCAAGAGTTTTTCCTGCTGAATAGTAACTGTATTCTTCAGTTTCAACTTACCCATTAGAGTTTTCAGATCTCCTTGTAACTTCTTGATAATTTCATTTGCCTGTAAAAGAGCTGATATATATATCTCCACGTAAGCTGATGAAATATTAATATTCTACTAAACTTTAAAAACAAACCTTCAGAAGTTCTGCTGATAATGATTTTATTGTAGCTTCAAGTTTTCCTAGCTGTACTTGATTTTTCTCCCCATTTTCTTCTAAGGCCACCTGATATATATTTTTAAAAACATGAATAATTAGGGCATTTGTGTTTATTTAAGAAGAGCATCACTTATAAATATGTTTGCTTTGCTTAGAAAAATTTAAAAGTAGACCTTCTGTTCCTGGATTGTATCAAATGCTTCTTTTGTTCTTAAAACAAGCTGGTCCTTATCCTTGATTTCCTGTTCTAAAACTGCCACTTTTGTTTGTAGCTGATTAATATGCTTTTCTTTCTCATGGCATTCAGCATCTAGTGTAGAATTCTCTCTTCGCAAAGATAGGACTTCTTGCTTAGTTCGCTGCAACTCCTAGAGGGAGAAAAATTAAATTATATATTATGAAAAGGGGAAGTTGGCTGGTCTAGTTATTTATAGTTAAGTCTTTAAAATATCAAAAATATTTTTAGGCTGGGCGCGGTGGCTCACGCCCGTAATCCTAGCTATCTGGGAGGCCGAGGTGGGCAGATCCTTTGAGCTCAGGAGTTCGAGACCAGCCTGAGCAAGAGCAAGACCCCATCTCTACTATAAATAGAAAGAAATTAATTGGCCAACTAATATATATAGAAAAAATTAGCTGGGCATGGTGGCACATGCCTGTAGTCCCAGCTACTTGGGAGGTTGAGGCAGCAGGATTGCTTGAGCCCAGGAGTTCGAGGTTGCTGTGAGCTAGGCTAACGCCACGGCACTCACTCTAGCCTGGGCAATAAAGTGAGACTCTGTCTCAAAAAAAAAAAAAAATATTTTTAATAATTTTAAAGTTCTAATTCATATTGCTTCTTAAAAAACATGAAAATCTCTCTATGTTATGTGTAACTTATAGATTTAGAATACAATTATAAAATACAATTACAATTATACACTACTATTTAATTTAACCGTATTAAGGGAATATAAAACAATCCTGATTTGTGAATAAATTTATTACAACTTTTAAAACCTTTTAACAAGAATTTTCTGATGTCTCCCCAACTGATTCTAAGGATAGCCAAGCCACAATCTAGAGTAAACATTTTTCTCTGTTGCTTTTATCTACAGATTTTTTTTAAAGGCTCATACTGTTCAGTTTATAATCTATCTTCTTCACCTAATATATTACAAATATCTTTCCATGTCAAAAAATATGGCAAAATTTCTGAATTTCCTTTTGGTTCACTCTTTGAAGCACAAATGATAATTGTTAATTATCTAAAAAATCTAAAATAGATTACCTCTCAATCAGCTAATACTAACCCAAATACTGATATACACAGTTCAGTATATAGTATTCCTAGATAGTTTTAGTCTTTAAAAAATTTTACAGTATTATCCTATAGTGGTTTTAGGAACATAGAATCAAACAGAATTTAAATTCTGTGATCTTGAGAATTACTTAATTTCCCTAAACCTCAGTTCCCTCATTTGTACAACAGAAATGATAACAAATACTTAATAAATTATTTCATTTAATCTTCATAAAAATCCTTAAATTGCCTTGCTCAGTGGCTGGCATATAGTAAATACTCAATAAATGATAGCAATTATTATTTTTAGGGCAGCAATGCCTAAAGAGTATAATTTAAGAAAGTTAAATAATGAATACTCAGAAGCTAAAAAAACTTCCCAGGACTCATTATTTGTAAGTCTTATGCAAATGTTGAAAGATATACTTTGATTAGATTATATAAAAATCGACATAATGAAGACTGTCTATATACTGGCCAGTTTCAGGGCTGAAATAGAAGAAATCACATAGCATTATAATGAATCAGAAATCACATAGCATTATAATGAATCTTTTGGACAACCGATATATCATGAAGTCTGAAATATTTTACGAACTGATGTGAAGTGTGTAAGTAGGAAAAACTGAAGATGTCTATTGTTGGGGCAAAACACTATGAGGACCTGAACATAAAACTGATCAGACATTAGAGCTTCTAAGCAGGACAGACTGGAGAAATGGATGTGGAAAAATCTTGTGAACTGGAATAACACTGGTGATCTTTCTATTTAAATATGATAGACTTTGAAAATCTATATATATTTCCTGATAATTCATATGACAATAATGTACAATAATGCTACGCAGTCTATCATCAGTGCCAAAGCATCAACAAATATGCCATTACAGCAAAATTTTAAAAATTTCTTTGTTGGCTGAGAGAACAAGGTAATACAAAAGATAGGCAAATAACAAATGGGCTCCAATCCTTGGCTTCCACTTACTGGATGTGACCTTATGCAAGTTATTTAATGTCTCTGTACCTTAGTTTCATCATCTATAAAATGGGGATAATAATAAAACTTCGCTTAAAGAATTGTTATAGGCCGGGCGCGGTGGCTCACGCCTGTAATCCTAGCACTCTGGGAGGCCGAGGCGGGTGGATTGCTCGAGGTCAGGAGTTCGAAACCAGCCTGAGCAAGAGCGAGACCCGCCTCTACTATAAATAGAAAGAAATTAGTTGGCCAACTAATACATATAGAAAAAATTAGCCGGGCATGGTGGCGCATGCCTGTAGTCCCAGCTACTCGGGAGGCTGAGGCAGGAGGATTGCTTGAGCCCAGGAGTTTGAGGTTGCTGTGAGCTAGGCTGACACCACAGCACTCACTCTAGCCTGGGCAATAAAGTGAGACTCTGTCTCAAAAAAAAAAAGAATTGTTATAACAACTAAATGCACTAATAGATGCCTATCACATAGTAAATGCTCAGTAAGCATTAGCTATTATCTTTACTATTACTATTATCATTATTATTACTGGACACTAAACTTCAAATAATTGTGTGATATGTTGAGTTGGCTGAGGAAAAGAACCACCCCTGTCAACACTGACACCCTATAAGAGACAGATGCCACGCTAATATTAAAAATACACTCAAGAATCCTAGAGCTGCTGCTTCTCCGGGAAAACACCAAATAGCGGATGACGCCGGTGCAGCGGGAGGGCCCGGAGGGCCCGGGGGCCCTGGAATGGGAGGCCGCGGCGGCTTCCGTGGAGGCAGCGGCATTCGTGGCCGTGGTCGCGGCCGTGGTCGGGGCCGGGGCCGAGGTCGCGGAGCTCGCGGAGGCAAGGCCGAGGACAAGGAGTGGATGCCCGTGACCAAGCTGGGCCGCCTGGTTAAGGACATGAAGATCAAATCCCTGGAGGAGATCTATCTGTTCTCCCTGCCTATCAAGGAGTCTGAGATCATTGATTTTTTCCTGGGAGCATCTCTCAAAGATGAGGTTTTGAAGATTATGCCAGTGCAAAAGCAGACCCGCGCAGGCCAGCGAACCAGGTTCAAGGCGTTTGTTGCCACCGGGGACTACAATGGCCACGTTGGTCTAGGTGGTAAGTGCTCCAAAGAGGTAGCTACTGCCATCCGAGGGGCCATCATCCTGGCCAAGCTCTCCATAGTCCCCGCGCGGAGAGGCTACTGGGGGAACAAGATCGGCAAGCCCCACACTGTTCCTTGCAAGGTGACAGGCCGCTGCGGCTCTGTGCTAGTGCGTCTCATCCCTGCCCCTAGAGGAACTGGCATTGTCTCGGCCCTTGTGCCCAAGAAGCTGCTGATGATGGCTGGTATTGATGACTGCTACACTTCAGCCAGGGGTTGCACTGCCACCCTGGGCAACTTCGCAAAGGCCACCTTCGATGCCATCTCCAAGGCCTATAGCTATCTGACTCCTGACCTTTGGAAAGAGACAGTATTCACCAAGTCTCCCTACCAGGAATTCACCGACCATCTTGTCAAGACCCACACTAGAGTATCTGTGCAGAGGACCCAGGCTCCAGCTGTGGCTACAACATAACATTTTTATATGAGAAAAATAAAGTGAAATTAAGTCTGTTAAAAAAAAAAAAAAATCCTAGAGCTGTGCCAGTAAGCTGTTTCTTAAGACTCGAACTAAAAATAACCAAGTTCACCTCCGTTCTGTTCTGAATTAGCCTTTTTATCAAATTTCAGATTCTCAGTTTTCTTTGCATTGTCTGAACGGATTACCCTAACACCACAAGAGAGCTGTGCAGAGCATCCAGAGGACCAGCACCCACATAAGCAATAAAGTAAACAAATTAAAAATAAAGTGACCAAATTAAAGCATTTTTTTAAATTGGAGGGGAAAAACCCCCACAACATTCAATACCTCTTCAACACCAGAAAGTTTTGCTTTAAGTTCTCTAATCGTGGAGTCTCCTTTATATTTTCTTTCGGTTAGGTCTTTATTAGCTGCTTCTAACTCAGACACTCTGTTTTGTAGCTGGTGGATGTTTTGTTGATGGAGAATTTCTAGATCTTTTTTCTGTTGTTCATGCTGCTGTTGATATTGAACCTGTGCCTATTATATACCAAAATTCAAAGAAAAAAATCAGAAATACAAATATAAAAATATTTTGGAAAAAACTGTAATTTCTTCTTTATAATTATTAGATGTCTCTGTTTTTAAAAGGGTCTATTTTCAATTATGAATTTCATGAAAGAGAAAGTAAGGTCAAGAAAGGCAAATTTACCACAATGATCTTGTTCATCACTTCTGCTTCTCCTAAACCCACATATGTTTAAAAGTAATAGTCTTCAGGGGAAGAATGATATAGGATTAAGTAAAAAAAGCAAACTGCAAAATAGTATATATAGTATGAATGTACTTGTATTAAAAAAATGAACAGGTATATAGAACTTTTACTTTTTGCTTTAAACACTATTATAATGTTTCAGATTTTTACAATCAGTACATATATAAATTAATGTGTTTGACAATAGAAAAATACCTACAATTATAAAATCAGCAAGGTTTGTTCATTAGGCCAATCTCATATTTAGTTGTCACATTTTACCAATAAAATTTGAGCATAATTGTAACTGTGCAATCTCTAGTGGCTGTCTAAATCATATCACAAACCTATCTTAATAATTTCTGTTAATGAACAATATCAAATCCTAAATACCTTTTTAAAATAGTCTATTTTTCTGATTATGAAAGTTAAACATATTTTGAAATAAAAACAAAAAAATTATATAGTGTTATCCATGTAACAAAAACATTTGTACCTCCTTAATATTTTGAAATATAAAGAAAAAAAAAGTTAAATATGTTCCTAAAGGCAAAAGGGGAAATCACAAATAACCCATAATCCCATCCAGGGAGTCCTCCTAATATTTAGGAATATTTCTTTCCATTCATTTATGTACTTATATTGACATCCCACATGCATACACAATATAAACATATTTAAATTTAATGAATTAAGATCAAGATATTTATGCAATTATGATTTTTATTTCTTTAGCATTTGCACCATCTCATATCTTTAAAAAACTCTGTAAATACTTTAATAGCTACATAACATTCCATTCCATGGTTACTCCATAATTCATTTAACCCCTGCCCAATTATGGACATGTTCTAATTTTTCACAATTAAAAATAAAACTATGAGGCCGGGCTCGGTGGCTCAAGCCTTTAATCCTAGCTCTCTGGGAGGCCGAGGTGGGCAGATCGTTTGAGCTCAGGAGTTCGAGACCAGCCTGAGCAAGAGCGAGACCCCATCTCTACTATAAATAGAAAGAAATTAATTGGCCAACTAATATATATAGAAAAAATGAGCCGGGCATGGTGGCGCATGCCTGTAGTCCCGGCTACTTGGGAGGCTGAGGCAGAAGGATTGCTTGAGCCCAGGAGTTTGAGGTTGCTGTGAGCTAGGCTGACGCCATGGCACTCACTCTAGCCTGGGCAATAAAGTGAGACTCTGTCTCAAAAAAAAAAATAAAAATAAAAAAAAATAAAACTATGATTAATATTTTTGTACATATATGTACATCCAAAGTTCGCATTATTTCCTTATGATCAATTACAGGTTAAAGAATATAAACAAATATAAAGCTTGATATAAGTTCCAGAACTGCATTCCAGAAAAGTTATACCCATTCACAATTCTTAGCACTAATACAGGAGAGTGTCTCTCTCATAAAATGCTTTGGGAATTTTACATTACTACTTCAGGAATTCCTTCATTTTTGGAAAATTGGAAAGGAGAAGAGGGGCAAAAAGAAATAAAACAGGAAAAAGGCTACATAAAATTGAAAAAATCTTGGAAAACACATTGAAGAAGGAATCAAGAAAAAAAATCAGAGCAAACTGGTAAAAATGATAAAGATACTAAAGACAGAGGCGGCCGAAGTCAGTAAAAATAAAGAACTGGTTTTACCCTAGCAATTATTAGGATTCCAGGGATTTTTATTTAAACAACAAAGTGTGAGGGATAGGATTACAGAGTTTACATTTTCTACTTTGTTCATGTCTGAATCCTGTGAATATTTTTAGAATACATAAGAAAAATATTTCTACTCTGAAAGAAAAAACAATTTTTGAAGGGACAGTTTCAGAATTATAGCAAAATAATCAAGCCCAAAAGAAAACAGAGAATTTGTAGAGGTAAAAGCAATATTTGTCAAAAGAATATTCTACAGAGGCTTTAATCCAAAGAGCACAGTAGTTTTTAGAAGAACATGAGATGAAAATATTTTGGGGATGGATTTATAATGCTAACAATTGGAAAATAAACACTAATAGAAAATTTTATGAAAAAGGAAGTGAATAAAACAGAGAAGTCAGGATCAAGAAAATAATACATAAGGCCAGGTGTGGTGGCTCATGCCTGTAAATCCTAGTACTCTGGGAGGCCGAGGCAGGTGGATCACTCAAGGTCAGGAGTTCGAAACCAGCCTGAGCAAGAGGAAGACCCCATCTCTACTAAAAATAGAAAGAAATTACTTGGCCAACTAAAAATATATAGAAAAAACATTACTCATGCCTATAATCCTAGCACTCTGGGAGGCCGAGGTGAGCGGATTGCTCGAGGTCAGGAGTTCGAAACCAGCCTGAGCAAGAGCAAGACCCCATCTCTAGTAAAAATAGAAAGAAATTAATTGGCCAACTAATATATATAGAAAAAATTAGACGGGCATGGTGGCTTATGCCTGTAGTCCCAGCTACTTGGGAGGCTGAGGCAGAAGGATCGCTTGAGCCCAGGAGTTTGAGATTGCTGTGAGCTAGGCTGACGCCACAGCACTGTAGCCAGAACAACAGAGTGAGACTCTGTCTAAAAAAAATTTAATTTAATTTAATTTAAAGAAAATAATACATAAAAGAAAGATGGGCGATTCTGCTTGTTGCCAGACCTTTCCTCATAGAAAAGAAGCTACTATAAAAGAGAAATCAACACAGAAATAATTAAAACTTGAGTACATTTTTAAAAGTAGGAATATGATGAAAACATGAAAAATAAGTATAAACATAAAGAAAAAATATGCAGCAATTGAATTTGCCCTAACTTTTAAAATGTCCTAAAGATGGTACCACAGGTTTAATGTCTATTTGAGTAGAGAAGTGGCAAATGTAGAAACACAGTCATTACAGTCCCCGTGACATTTATGGAAATCATCAAAAATGGGACGCAGTTTGCCTTGGCAGATTTCTATATATACTGCAGGTGTCCTCAAACTACGGCCCACGGGCTACATGTGGGCCGCCTAGTACATTTATCTGGCCCTCCGGGTGTTTTTGCCACTGCTGCCTGTCCTGCTTAGCAGCCAACTCATCCCAGGCCCACAGTGCACACTCTCCAACAGTATGAGGGACAGTGAACTGGTCCCCTGTTTAAAAAGTTTGCGGACCACTGATAATAGTCACGAAATTGGTCTAATTTGGGAAACAGTACTCTATGGCAGTGGTAACCAAAGTTAGCAGTTATCACTTGGGAACCTATTAGAAAATCAAGTTCTTGGACTCTACCCCAGACCTACAGAGACCCTGGGGATGGGTCCTCCAGGTGATTCTCACGCACACCAAAGTTTTACAACTACCACCCCATGGAATGTCCATCGGCAGGAAGAAAAGTGTTGGCCTCGTTTTAAAGTCCCAAATGACTGCTTGAGGAACCTATTAAGAAAATGTAATGAGGGCTGGGCATGATGGCCCACTTATCACACCTATAATCCCAGCTACTCAGGAGGCTGAGGCAGGAGGATTACTGAGGACAGGAGTTTGAGACTAGCCTGGGCAACATAGCAAGACACTGTCTCTATAAAACAATTTAAAAATTAGCCAGGTGTGGTGCTGCATAACTGTGGTCCCAGCTACTCAAGAGGCTGAGGCAGGAGGATGCATAAACTCAGGAGATGGAGGCAATAGTGAACTATGATTACATCACTGCACTCCAGTCTGAGGCACAGAGTGAAATCCTGTGTCTAAAAACACAAAAAAACAAAGAAAGCAAAAGGAAAATGCAATAGGGAATGCAAATATTTCAGTCACTTTGAAGTTTTAGATAAATGCATTTAGAAAGGAACTTTTAGTACCTAACTTGTTTGAAAATCAAGCCTCCAGAAAGGTAGTAAATAACAGAAATGAATAAAATGGGGGGAAGGAAGAGTACAAAACTAATGAAATAAAAAACTGGTCCTTCAAAAACACTGAAAAATAGACAAACCATCCAGTCTCATAAAAAAGACAAACAAGCTGGGCGCGGTCACTCATGCCTGTAATCTTAGCACTCTGGGAGGCCGAGGCAGGCAGATTGCTCAAGGTCAGGAGTTCGAAACCAGCCTGAGCAAGAGTGAGACCGCCGTCTCTACTAAAAATAGAAAGAAATTAATTGGGCAACTAAAATATATATAAAAAATTAGCCAGGCATGGTGGCGCATGCCTATAGTTCCAGCTACTCAAGAGGCTGAGACAGAAGGATCGCTTGAGCCCAGGAGTTTGAGGTTGCTATAAGGCTGATGTCATGGCACTCTAGCATGGGCAACAGAGTGAGACTCTGTCTCAAAAGAAAAAAAAAAAAAAAAAGATGCTTATCTTCACTAAAAATAAAAGCAATATAAATTAAAACAAGTACTACCTTAATACCTCTCAGGTGGCAAATATTAAGAGGTTAATAATAATGTCAAGAACATGGGGAAATAAGTATCCTCACACAGTATCTTTGGGATGGATTCCATTTGATTCAACCTTTTTGGGCAGAAACTGTGCAGTATCCACCAATATTTTATATGGATACATTGCAATTTCACTTCTAGAAACAAAGAACATTCATTACAGTATTGTTTGCAATAATCAAAATTTTGGGTAAGTACTTAATTAAGTTACATCCAAACAAAAAATACTGTGCAGCCACTGAAAAGAAATATCTGAACTGATACATAATGATATCTACAATGTCATGTTAAGTGAAAAAAAGTTACAATCAATATATCCAGTAAGACCTCATTAGTACAGAACAAAACCAAAACCTGCTGTATGTATACATATATGCCTATGTAAATTATATAATTTAAATGATTTATATTTATAATTTTAAGTTTATAAACAAATATTATAAATTGCATATGATTTACATATAGAGAAAAGTCTGAAAAACACACATGAAAATGTTTATTCAAAGACTATACTTTCGGCCGGGCGCGGTGGCTCAAGCCTGTAATCCTAGCTCTTTGGGAGGCCGAGGTGGGCAGATCGTTTGAGCTCAGGAGTTCGAGACCAGCCTGAGCAAGAGCGAGACCCCATCTCTACTATAAACAGAAAGAAATTAATTGGCCAACTAAAATATATATAGAAAAAATTAGCCGGGCATGGTGGCACATGCCTGTAGTCCCAGCTACTTGGGAGGCTGAGGCAGCAGGATTGCTTGAGCCCAGGACTTTGAGGTTGCTATGAGCTAGGCTGACGCCACGGCACTCACTCTAGCCTGGGCAATAAAGTGAAACTCTGTCTCAAAAAAAAAAAAAAAAAAAGACTATACTTTCAAGGGATTGTTTACAGTTTGTTATTAGAGAAGTTTCTCTAGTACAACCTACGAAAGTTTCTCTATCTTACACATTTCTAGGTTTAACATGCAGAAAAGTTAAAAAAATAATAAATTAAAAGAATGTTTATAGGTTATCTCTGGGTAGTAAGACTTTGAAAGAAAGACTTTCTATTTTATATATTTCTGTAATGTTTGAAAAATTTAAAGCAAAAATATATCAATTTTATAATTAACAAAATGGCCAACAGTAATAAAAAATATTTTTTCAGTTTCCTTTAATGTTCTTACCTGCAAGGCTTTTTCCTTCTCATTTGTTAGTTCCTGAGAGTGCTTATTTGACAATGTTGCTGTGTGTGATGCCCATTCGTTCCGCAACTTATCTAATTCTTGGATTTTTTCTGATAATGTCTATAACAGAGTTCAATATAAAATATTAAGATATTCTCCTGAGTATGTTATACTTCTGATTGTAACATAGCAATATTTACAAGGCTATTAAAGAAAACAAAATTACAGCTCTTCAGGACAGCTCTTCAAAGCCTTTTCCTACACAGATTTTTTAATTTGAGAAAATCAAGATTAGAATGAAAGCAATCTTATGTCGAGCTTAACTATCTTTAAGCTTTTAGTTAAATCTGGCTTTTTACCACCAAATCCTCTCCTCTGGCATTAAGAAATAATGCAACTCAGGATGGAGCAAGTCAGTTATAAGTAGTTCACTTATTATACATAAAACCCAGTAAGTAACAAAGTCCCAAAAAGAGCCATGTTGTGCAGGGATATTTTCTGCCTGAAGCCATGCAGCTTATCTGATACTTTGGCCTGCAATTTCAAGGTCTAAGGGCAGAAATATGGTAGCTATGACTGAAATGATGCTAAGCCTATCAGAGGAATTAATTCTAAATGTAAAAGAAAGAAGGGAAAGGTTTAGAAGATAGGAAATGAAAAGGCATTTTAGGTTGGAGGAATGAGATAAGTAAAAGGAGGGTAGAGAACTAATATATGACAGATACTATATATTATCTTATTCACTAAAGACTAAGGAGGGAATGTATCATAGATCGAAGATAACAGAAATGTGTGGGTGAAATAAAATATCTATTAATAAAAGAAAAAGCATCAGATTAAGATTAACTGGCAGGTAAAGGTTGGTAAAAAGGAGAGGAAATTCAATGGTGGCATGTTTTTAAAGAAAATTACAAAAAAGCTTGGAATTGAGTCAAGAAGTCAGAGCCAATGTCTGGGTGAGTTAAAAAAAATGAAATATGAATTACCTTTTGTGTGAAGTTCAGTTGCCTAGTAACATCATCTAGTGATTGTGTCAATGATAATTTTTCTTCCTATTTATAAAAACAATAAAATGTAATTTACAATTTAATCATCAATAGCCATGCTACTCAAAGCATACCAAAATACAGCATCAGTATCATCCTGGATGCTTGTTAGAAATGCAGAACCTCAGGCTCCATTCTCAGATCTTCTAAATCAGAATTTGCATTTTTAAGAAGATCCCCAGATAACCTGTGTACCATTAAAGTTTGAGATGCACTGATCATTTGACTAAAAAGACTTTCTAAAAACTCCTAAGCAGCATCTCTACATTGTTTCCTTGTGCCATATAGCTTACATAGCACTTTATAATTTTCAAGACACTTTTATATATTTTATGTCATTTAAGATGGGCTAGATAGGGCAGATATTTCCATACGTATCTACCAGTTGATGAAATCATGATACAAAAGTTTAAGTGACCCACTTAAAGTCACAGAAAATTAGTAACAACTCTGGGACCTACATTTCTCAATTCCTGCTCCGATTCTCTCATTATATCTTTTTTTTTTTTTTTTTTTTTGAGAGAGTCTCACTTTATTGCCCAGGCTAGAGTGAGTGCCGTGGCGTCAGCCTAGCTCACAGCAACCTCAAACTCCTGGGCTCAAGCGATCCTGCTGCCTCAGCCTCCCAAGTAGCTGGGACTACAGGCATGTGCCACCATGCCCGGCTAATTTTTTCTATATATATTAGTTGGCCAATTAATTTCTTTCTATTTTAGTAGAGATGGGGTCTCGCTCTTGCTCAGGCTGGTCTTGAACTCCTGAGCTCTAACGAT
>VSMD01002177.1:0-68812 GCA_008750895.1 Mirza zaza | reverse complement strand
TTCCAAGGGTCAGCACCTGGAGTCAGCCACTGTTAGGTATTCCACACTGAAGAGCAACTGGAAACTCGGACATTCAGATCAACATTGAGAAAACAAAAGGCTCACGTCTCCCGGGTAAGAGTGCATTAAAAACAACTCGGCTGACTTTGCAACGAGGCATTCGCGGTTGTAAATTAAATGGCTGAAGCTTGTGCTTTCTCCAGCACGAGAAAGGAACTATGCTTCACCATCGCCAGCGTGCAATCACTGAGGCTCATTTTTAAACCTTTCCTTTCTGAAAAAGCCTGCTCCGTTTAAAAAAAAAAAAAAAAAAACTTTTCAGGAAATGAAATGCAAATAGTAGCAGAACAAGATCATGAAACAGAAAGCCTCTAGCCACCTTTTTTAATTTTTTTTTTTGCAGGCAGCACGACTGCTTTTAACACACCGTAAGCTTTCCTAAAAATGAGATTAGTTCTCCTGTCATCGTCCTCAACCCTTTCCGTCTCCCGGCTGGCCAGAATACGACAGGGGAGTGAGCAGGGCGCAAGGTGACGAGGTGGTCAGCTCAGTTACACCTGTCGCCAGAGAGCGTTAGGTAGATCATTTAATGCAACCACATATTCTAAGCCTAATGCACGGCAGGCGGGGAAAGAGAAAGGTAAAGACAGGCAGGAAGGAGAAGCTTCCGATTTTTTTTTTTTTTCCAAAGGTAAAGCCACGGGTGCTCGAGCTATGTCTGAATTTGCCTCTGATCATCTTCTAAACAAGTCCTTGGGATTTATCTTTAAGTTGATCCTTCCTGTCCTCGCTCAAGGTGGAGCTGAAACCAGTTGAAAAATTTCACCCTGCTGGAGTCCGGAGGAAGCAAGCCAACGGGGGCTAAGCTTGCGGAGAGGGACGAGGCAGAGGTTGCCCTGCTGCGCGCGCCGGGCCCGGGTAGCGGCGGCGGGGAGAGCAGGCGCCTGGCGAGCAGCCTCCGGCCGAGCGCCCGCCGGGCTCGGCGCTGCAGGCGCGGTCACCCCGCGCGGCGCACGCGGCTCTCCCGGCCGGTGCCCTCGGGCCTCCGAAAGGGCAAGCCGGTTCCGCCTGGGACCCCCGGCCGGGGCAGCCCGGGGGGTGCCAAGCTCGGCGCAGCGCTGGGGTCTCCAGCTTGGGTGACAGCGCTCCCCGAAGGGAAAAGGCGCCCGCTCGGTTCGAGCCTACCCTACAGACACTGCCACCCCCCGCCCCTCTCCCCAGAAACTCTCGGACACCGCTAAGGGCGCCCACCCGCCCACGACTGATCGCGCCTTCCGAGGAAGTGGAGAGGACAGGGGAGAGCGAGACCGGGGCGAAGACCTGGCTACCCCAATCTGCAACAATTAGGCAGCGCTTGGAACATGGAGCAGGTGATGCGACTAAAGCGTAGGGGCCCGGGTCACAGCAACCTGTAGGATTGCCGCAGACTGCAAACTTGGCTGGGAAGGCGGTGGTCCCCGCGGAGTCCTCCGCCCGCGACAACCACCCAGTCGGACCCGGCGCGCGCGGGGAGAGGTGCGGGGCGCAACTTGGGAGCCGACGCCGAAGGTGCGGGTCCCGCTCGGTCTGGCTGCGCCCCCCGCGTCCCCCGCTGCCCCCGCTGCCCAGCACTTACCTCGGGCAGCCGCAGCCCCCGCCGCCCAGAGGCACAGCCCCAGCCACCGCAGCCACCGGCGCGCCCCTCCGCCGCCGCCGCCGCCTCCCGCGGCCGCCGCCGTCCCCATGGTCCTCGCCCCGCGCCGGGGCTCGGCTCCGCGTCCGCGCTCCGGATCCCGGGAGAGATGCTCAGGCGACGCGGGGCCCGCGACAAGGGGGTCCCGGGGGTCTCGGGCGAGTGACTCTGCTGCACCGGCGCTCCCTACAGCAGCGGGGCAGGGCGCTCCGAGCCGCCGCTGGAGGGGCACCCCGAGAAAGCGCGCGTCCCCATAGCCTCCCTCGGCGCGGCGACCGCCCGAGCCGCCCGCCGTCCCCGCCGCGCCGCGGACTACGGAGCGGAGGAGCGAGCCCGCATCGCTAATGAGGCCCCGCGGCCGCGCCGCCCCGCCCCTCCGGGCGACAGCCAATGAGCCGCGCCGGGGCGGGGCGGGGCGGGGCGGCGGGCGGGGGCGCAGGTGCGCGCGGCGGCTCCCCGTGCTCCCGGTGCTCCCTGGTGCTCCCGGGTGCTCCGGGCCGCGCCAGCAGCCCCTGCCCGCGGGAACCGAGGCGCGGCGGCGGCGGGGGACAGGCCCACGCCCCGGGGTGCCGCGCGCAGCCGGCGGGCGCCTCTCGGAGGCGAACGCAGCGCAGAAGGGTCCGTGGGCATCTAGCTTGCTTGCTTTCACTCGCTGTCGGCTGCTTCCAGGAGACCTCGGTTTTGTTCATCAACTTCCAAAGTCCTGCCTCTCCTGCTTCCACTTTTTAACACCAGATCAGACATCGCTCCTAAGAAAGACTTAAATTCAATGCAGAACGCGGGGGGGGGGGGGAAGTCACGGCATAAACCCATGATTGCAACTATGCCAACTGCGCATGCATGTAAATGACGAGATGGGAAATTACAATTAAGGATTCATTGAGGAGTATGTGATCAATTTTTATTTTACTTTTTTTTCCCACCCCTCTGATTCCCTTTTCCCTTGTCCCCATGACTCCGGAATCTCCAGACTTTTCAACTTTTCATCTTCTTGTTGTTGCTTGTGGCTTTTTGTTTTGTTTTGAGGCAGGGTCTCACTCTGTCGCCCAGGCTGGACTGCAGTGGCACAGTCGTGGCTCCCTGCAACCTTGAACTCCTGGCCACAAGCGATCCCTCCTGCTGCGGCCTCCCAAAGTTCTGGGACCACAGGCCTGAGCCTCTGCGTCAGGGCCCCAAACTTTTCAGAAGCTCTCTGACAGCTTCTGACAGCTCCTATTTTTGCTAGTTTTAATCTGTTCCCTGGAAGTTGTCTTTCTGGTAAATTTTAGGGAAAGGAGAGACGTGCTAGGGGCCTTTATAACCAGAAGGAAATAAGACTTTTTAAAAATAGTGTGGTTTGTTTTGTTTGTTTTCGTTCTGAGACAGGGTCTCTCTGTAATTTGTTTTTAATAAACTATCAAAATCATTACTTGAGGGCTTTTGAAAGTGCCTCTCAGCTGCCTTATAACTTCCGTCTGCTGAAGGAGTAGCTTTAGAGACATTTTCCTAGGCCACTCAGTTTTGGAGCAAAGAACACGCCTAGGGGAGCGGCTCTGAGTCCCAGGCCCCTGAGGCAGCCACCCCAATATCTCTGGAAGGCGGGGGCCCTCAAAACGGCACCAGAACTCAGCTGGTCAGAATGCATGTCACCTGGTGAACCCCATTAGAAAAGGAAGCCTCCATTTGAACGACAACCTTCCCAACAGCTCCCAGTTGCTCACGCTCAATATGGACACAGTACTTTTTAAAAATCCATCTCTCTTGCCAAAGTGCTACCTGCTCCCGAACAGCTTTCTCTGGAGAAGAGACAGTGTAAGGTGAGGTAATTGTTCTGGATGAGGTAATTGCGCCAACTTGCTTTCTTCTGACGAAAAAGAGGATGCTAGAAAGATTGATTTCCTGATAAGCACAGGCACCATGCCTCTCCTGAGTGCCACCAGACAGGTGAATGTCAGCACAAGGAGGGCACTGTTTCCTCCAGCCTTCAGCGCAGCTCAATCAAAGGTTTGGAACCCAGTGGAGAAAGCCAAGCTCTGGGGAACGAATGCTTCAAAGCAAAGACTGATGTCGGGCTGGCCGGGGACTTGCCTGGAAATCTCTTTAGAATCTTGGTAAATGAGGGTTTTGTCCTTTTCCTCTGAGAAGGTGAATTGAGAATTAATCTACCAAATATGCTTTACCTGTCTTCTGGAAAATAGTCATTCATCGCCCGACTTTCCTTATTCTTCAAGACTATGTGGCAGTTCTGTCACAAATGAGTATTTTCTAAAAAAAGAGAGAAAAAAAAATACTGTGTGTCCAAGATAGTATTTAAGTCTTACTACGGACCCACAGGGAGTAAAAGTAAAATCAGTTTTATTTTGAAATGGGATCTGAGAATTAGATGAACTAATTTTAGGTATTTAATTTTAATAATGCAAGTGAAATTGCAATGAAAAATGAGAGAGAAGAAAAACTAGTATCCTTTGAGTGCATACGGTGCTCAAGAAATGGGTCTTTCATATATACTATTTTTTTTAAGCAGAACCAAACCCTACAAGATAGGCACTATTATTCCTGTGAAATATTTAGCAGGTGAGAACACTCAGATTGAGTTTAGCAGTAATGTTGCCCAAGGTGACATAAGTAAGGGGCCAAACATCAAGAATGATACACCAATTTGTGTAATTCTAAACCCAAGATGAAGACTGAGGTGGTGTCCATTCCATCAGGTTTTCCAGAGATAGATTTTCCACCTCGTCCTCCTCCAAACTATTTAGCTATTAGGTTGGCAGAAGTTGGATCTTAATTATCACCCCACATGTTATATATACATACTGTATTAATTACATGTGACATATTAATTATGTTCCACATACTAATACACCCTGTATTGCTCTAATTCTGGCTATTTTAAAACATCTCTGAATTATACTCTATTCCATCTAGAGAGAGATCCATATCCATTTTGGAGAAATGAATTGAGTAATTGCTACCTGGGCTCACTACCTCTAGCCAAGGAACAACAGCATAGAAAAGAAGAACTAGCCTGAGAGTTAGGACACACAGGAGCTAGACCCTGACACTGTCAGAGACTGGGAAGATGACCTGAGGCAAATCAAGTCTCCTAGTTCCTCATCTGTAAAATTAGAGTGTTCTACTGGGTGATTTTAGGATCAATCCTATTTAAGAGCCATCATTTTTAATGCTAGATGTTATGATTTTTGAATACTCCAAATATTCAACTCATAAGGACTCTGCCCTCATGACCTCATCATCTTCCAAAGTCACCTCTAAGATCGTCACACTGGTGATTAGATTTCAACCTATGAATTTTGTTAGGGAACACACAGCACCAGGTGATATTAATTCAATGAATAGACTTGATAAAGTGGTTTTCTCAATACTTTGTTGTATGGATCATCTATGCCCATTTTCTAACACTTTATCCATAAAGGTAAAGAGGTAGAAAGTTTCTACTTCCATTGCCTTTTGATCATCTCTAACCCACCTAGTCTTGAAAAATAGAAAACGTTTGAATCAAACTTGGAGGAGGGGACACAGAGATTGAGAGTGGAGAGAGAAGCTCTTTCACATATAATGAGTATTTTTTTTGTGTGTGTGAAAAAGTGGTTTGCTATCATTCCTAAGGAAGAGCTCTCTATTTGTCTGGGAAAAAAAAAAATTATTTAACCAACCTGCTTAGTGTAGGCAGTAAAACTCCAAGGGAAGTTAAACATGGTAGAAAAGGAAAGAATTTGTAGTTCTAGGAGATGGAAGAAGGAGAAGGGAGATAAAGAGTTAGTGAGAATACAACCCTGCAAAGAAGTGGCCTTTTCCCTTGGAGGTGCAGATCATCACTGAGGTTATGGAGGGGAGTGAATTATTTACAAAAAATGGTCAAGGGATTGTACAGGCATACCTCATTTTATTATGCTTCACTTCATTGCACTTCACAGATATGGTGCTTTTTTTTTTTTTTTTTTACAAATTGAAGGTTTGTGACAATTTTGCATTGAACGAGTCTATGGGTGCCTTTTTTCCAGCAACATAGGCTTAGGCTCACTTGGTGTTTCTGTGTCACATTTTGGTAATTCTCCAAGTATTTCAAACTTTTATTATGATATCTGTCGTGATGATTTGCGATCAGTGACCTTTAATGTTACTGTTGTAATTGTGTTGGAGCACCACAAATCACACCCATATATGACCCAGGTGAACTCGATCGATGTTGTGCGTGTTCTCACTTGACCAGCCATTCTCCCACTTCCCTCCCACTCCTCTAGCTTCTCTGCTCTCTGAGATACCAAAATGTGAAGTTAGGCCAACGAATAACCCTACAATGGCCTCTAAGTGTTTAAGTGAAAGGAGGAGTTGCACATCTCTCACTTTAATTCAAAAACTAGGAACGACTAAGCTTAATGAGGAAGGCAGGTTGAAAAGCCAAAAACGAGGCTCCTTATGCCAAAACGTTAGCCAAGTTGTGAATGCAAAGGAAAAGTCCTTTAAGAAAGTTAAAAGTGCTACTACGGTGAACACACTAATAATAAGAAAGCAAAGCAGCCCTTATTGCTGATATGGAGAAAGTTTGAGTGGTCTGGGTAGGAGATCAAACCAGCTACAATATTCCCTTAAATCAAAGCCTACTATGGATAAAGGCCTTGGCTCTCTTCAATTCTATGAAGGCTGAGAGAGTTGAAGTTGCAGAAGAAAAGTTGGAAGCTAGCGGAGGTTGATTCGTGATGTTTAAGGAAAAAAGCCGTCTCCATAATATAAAAATGGAAGGTGAAGCAGCAAGTGCTCATGTAGAAGGCGCAAGTTATCCAGAAGATCTAGCTAACAGCATTGATTAAAATGGCCACACTAAACAACAGATTTTTCTATGTAGATGAAACAGCTTTATACTAGAAGAAGATGCCGTCAATGCCTGATTTCAAGCCTTCAAAGGAAAAGCTGATTCTCTTATTAGGGGCTAACACAGCTGGTGACTTTAAGTTGAAACCAATGCTCATTTAGAATTTCTGAAAATCATCCTAAGGCCCTTAAGATTGATGCTAAATCTATTCTGCCTGTGCTTTATCAATGGCACTACAAAGCCTAGATTGGCAGCACGTGTGTTTACGGTGTGGTTTACTGAATATCTTAAGCCCACTGTTGAGAACTACTGCTCGAATAAAAGATTGCTTTCAAAATATCACTGCTCATGGAATGCACCTGATCACGCAAGAGCTCTGATGGACAGTGTGCAAGGAGAACAAAGTTATTTTCATAACTTGCTAACACAACATCCATTCTGCAGCCCACGGATCAAGAGGTAATTTTGACTTTCAATCTTCTTATTTCAGAAATACATTTTGTATGGCTATCATTGCCATAGATAGTGATTCTACTGAGGGATCTGGGCAAAGTAAATTGAAAACCTTCTAGAAAGGATTCACTATTCTAGATGCCATTAAGAAAATTCACGATTCATGGGAGGAGGGTAAAACATCACCATTAAACAGGAGCTTGGAAGAAGTTGATTCCAATCCTCAGGGATGATATTAAAGGGTTCAAGACGTCAGTGGAGAAAGTAACTGCAGATGTGGTGGAAATAGTGAGAAAACTAGAGTAGAATTAAAAGTGGAGCCCGAAGATAGGACTGAATTACTGCAATTTCGTGACACAATTTGAACGGACTAGGAGCTGCTTCCTCTAAATGAGGAAAGAAAGTGGTTTTTGGAGATGGAATCTATTCCTGGTGAAGATGCTGTGGACATTATGGAAATGACCATGAAAGATTTAGAATATTCCATAAACTTAGTTGAGGAAGTAGTGGTAGGGCTTGAGAAGATTGACTCCAATTCTGAAAGAAGTTCTGTGGGTAAAATGCTATCCAGTAGCATTGCATGCTACAGAGAAATCTTTCATGGAAAAAGGAGCCAATCAACATGGCATTTAAAGAAATGTAAAGTATTGAAAGAAATTGCCATGGTCACCCCAACCTTCAGGAACCACTACCCTGATCGGTAAGCAGCTGTCAACATCAAGGCAAGACCCTACACCAGCAAAAAGATTAGGGCTCGGTGAAGGCTCAAATGATCATTAGCATATTTTCGTAATAAAGTATTTTATAATTAAGGTGTTTACATCGTATTTATAGACATAATGCTACTGCACATTTCCTAGACCATAGTATAGTGTAGACATAACTTCTTATGCATTGGGAAACCAAAAAATTTGTGTGGCTCACTCTATTGCAATATTTGCTTTATCACAGTGGTCTGGAATGGAACCCGAAATAGATTTGAGGTATCCCTGCATTTTGAATCTAGATTATTGAAGATAAAACAGACACTCAGAGAAAAAGACTATAGATATGGAAGCATTCAAAAAGTACAGAGAAATCTTTCGACTTCCCTAAACCGTATACTGGGTTCTTTTAGAAGCAGGAAATACCTCATTTAAAATTTGGGGAAGTGCTTCCTTTAAAATAGGAGCCAAAGCAAAATGTCAGAATTCAGTGACATCAAGACCCTTGGGAATAGAACACAGCCAAAGGGAGAGAGATGGACATAGGAACATTGAAGGAATACATAGGGGAAGAAGAGTTGAAAATATTATTAATGCCACAATTCATTTCTGCATCATAATTTACCTCACTTTCTCAACTGAATGGGCAGTTATAGTTACGAGTGCTGTAAGAATCTTTCTTAATGTTGCTAGGGGTTTTTTAAGTTGCATATGATTCCTCTCTTGGGCATGGGTGACAGAGAGGCAATCTTCCTATATTTGAAATGCTAACATTGTAGCATTCTTCTTCCTTGAAACTGAGAACTATTTTTGAAGACGCAACTATAACAATTTATTTGTGGTTCTGTGACTGCCCAGTGATTCTGATGAAAGCTTACTGTCTCTATTAATCATACAATCATGGTAATAGGAGAAAAATAAAAAATCAACTGGACAAAAGGACAACAGCTGGCAACGTCAATCGGTGAACTTGGCAATACAATTAAAAGAGATATTCTATGAGTGATATTTGCATTGGGAATACTCTGTGTCAGTCATTTTCCCAGGACAATCTTGTTCAAGAGTGGCCCATTTCAGAAGTGCAGGAAGCTTACAGAGAGTATGCTGAATTTTATTCACCACTCTGCTCACAGCCCAGCTTCAAGATTCATGAACCTGTTGGAAACGGAGGGGGGAAAATGCATGTTGAAAGCTAGAAAGCTGCAAGTGCTTCACATGTGATGTTCTATCTGTGTACAATAATCCGGGTTAACAACCTTCCCTGTTAAAGGCAATACGGGATCATTTGTTACGTAAACTCTTTCGCGCGCGCACACAAAATTAGAGAAGTTTATTTTAGAGATCGGGCTATGAAGCAGCAATAAAGTGCAAAAATCCAATACATTTGTTTAAAAAGGGCAGCAGGGCACCAAGATAAGACTCTCACTAAACAGGTTTTCCTGACACCGCAAATGTACCTTGCCCGTTTCGTACCCTGGGAATTCTTCCTAGAATCGGGCATCTTGGAGTTTCAGCTGCAGCTGCTGACACAGACGAATGAAAGAACTTGAAAATAATAACAAGGAACACAATTCTTTGGCAGTAAAATTAATGTGTTGGTGCTTTAAAAAATAATAAACTGGGATGAGAAAAGATGAGACATGTTAACTCGTAAAAGATGTAGCCTCTGATGACAGCATAACACGTGACCCCTGAGTTACCTGACCTTGGCATTTGGCATCAGAAAGGTGACAATTGACAGTTCACACATCCCAGCACTTACCGCTTGCAGGAGCTCAGGAAAAGCTTAATGTCTTTCCATATTGGGAGAAAATAGTACAATTCCTATTGTCAAATGGGAGATGCTGCCCAAGCTTTGTGGAGTGTGTATTTGTGTCATGTTTTTGCTGCAAAGCTTTGTCTGTATTTGTTTCTTCCACATCCCACCTTAGAATATCATTCATTCATTCATTCGCCCATCTTTATCTAATCTGGCAGGCTCTATGCCTGCTGGTGAGGAAAGACAAGAGACATCCAAAGATAGTGAAAGTGAATTTGTAGCTCTTGTAGGGTTCAAGGTCATAGAAATGCCAATGTCGCCTCCACTAGACCACAAGATATGTAACACACAGCTCTCTCCAAGTAGAAGAAGGCTGAAGGCCTGAAGAGATGATTGACCTGCAGGTTCAAGAATAGAATAAAGGGTCCAAAATGTGACAAGTGGAACAAACTCAATTTCCAATGACCCCACCACCTCATGAATATTATGAGATCCATTTATTATTATTTATTGACAACTTGAAAGAGGCTTTTAGGATTGGAATAGAAAAACACTTCTGGCATAGGGTATGATTTCTCTGGAACTGGCAAATGCACCCAGAGCAAATTAATTGTTGGGGGAAAAGTAGAGTTGGATGGAGAGTTTGCTATAGGCAGATGTGAATGTGGCCAGCAAATATATTTTTACACTAAAGCTACACATTCTTACATGAGACCAAGGGCTAAGGGTTGCATGGGTGCATTTGAAGAATATCTGAATGTCAAAACAGAAGACCAGAAAGGAATATACTGCTTCTGTGGAGTAATAGAACTAAAAGAAAAACAAAATATCTGGTTTCGGGAACAAAATGTGACAAATAGAATAGTAGTATACACATTTAGGAAGTAGCCTATAAAATTATGAGAATTTATCTAACAGACTTTAACTCTAAAAAGCCACTTGTAAAAGGATCATCCAGAAATCACTAAGCAAAGGAAAGATTGGTTTCTCTGGAAGGTAAAACAAAAGAAGTAAGCAATATAAGATGTCTTTCCACTTAGATTTTATTTTCTTCTTTCTTTTCCCTTTTTTCTTTTCTTCAGTTGACTTTTCTTCTGGATTAAGATATTGTAAATTAATCCCTGTGACTCGGAGAAGGATGACATCTTTAGTAGATCCTTTAAAGCAGACTTATGTAGCTGGTAAATGATTCCAATTGAAGATGTGCAAAGAGATGCTAGCTTAACAAACAGAATCTGTTCCAGTTTTCAAATGAGCCTATGACTTCCCTACCCCAAATCTTATACCTGTGTCCTTTTACCTATCTTTAGAGCAGAAAAAAAAGATTATAATTTGTTATATCTGGAGGCTCAGGAAGCATATTTAAAAGCATTCATTAGTAAATGGCTATCATGCATTTTGAAGGAGAAAAGATCTGCTTTACATGTTAAGTAGTATTTTACTGAAAGTAAAATTTAAGAGTACCATTTGCAATTTAATTCAACCGCATATTCCACTCATCTTGTCAGGTATAAGGATGACTTCATCTGAACTCAAGTACTTGCTTCCCTAGAGACCAACAATTTAGTTCTAGAGTAGACAGTGGGGATCACTTAGAAGGCCATGATCATTAGTAGTGCTTTGCTAAGAAACTAATCAAAACAGAAAATACTGGTAGAATCCTTTGATTCTTCTGTACTCAAACTACTGACAAAATATCTCTAGACTGAGAAGAGAAAGGAAATTACAGAAACACACACGAGCACACACAAATACACACACTCTCTGGGTAAATGCATCAGTTCATTCATATATTAATAGAGAGATGTATATATATTTATATATATGTATATATACATAGAGTATCATGCATATGTGTATGAATGAACTGGCACATCTACCCAAAGAAAGAGAGAGAGGAGGGAAGGGAAGGGGGGAGGTAGGGAAGGGGGGAGGGAGGGGGGAGGGAGAGAGAGAAACAGAAACAGAAACAAGAGAAGTGAGGTTTTTGAATGTATTCTTTAAGATTCTGAGAATAAGGAGATAACTTCTGACCAAAATGGCCTAACAGTTTACACTTTAATCATTTCTTGCTTTATGCCAATAGGAACAATAGATAACATATGAAAAAACTGGACACACATAGCCTGCTTCAGAACCAAGATAAATATCTGCATGGATCTCAGGTGAACAGAGCTGCTAAATAGTGAGTAGAGCTAAATCCAGGGGCTTTCTGGGATTTGGCTTTTGAAGCAGGTGGTGGTATTTGGTGGTCTGAATAATGCAGTGCAGTAGGGAACAAATTGCTCCATACCCGATGAGATACCCCGGCCAATTGCACAGCTTGAAGTGGAGACTGGGGGGCAATTACCCAACTCAAGAGGACAGCCTGAAAGAAATTCAGCCAGTCTATAACTGCTATTTAGGGACTCAGAAAATACAAAGACGCAACTTCCTTACTGCGGACTGAAACTAATAATTCACTGGTTCAAGGAGTGAGATATCTCATAATACTACTACAACCCAGAACTTTCAAATGACTTTTATAATATCTAGTTTTAGACTTGGAGCCTTGGGTTTAGGAGGAGACAGCCACACATCTGCAGTTCATAAAAAGATGATCATAAAAGGAAAGAGATGATGGGGAAGGGGAAGGAGAAGAGGAAAACAATTCTCTGCCTTAAAGTGACCATAGTAATCAGTACCCTAAAACATTTGAATAGAATATAATGTTCAAAAAACACAGAAAAATCAAAATCAAAATTTGAATGTCAATTCACTCTTCACGAAAAAAATCACAAATTTTAAAATACATTTATTTGCAATGTTCTAAGTATGAACAGAAGAAGTACGTTTAATGCATAATTATAAAAAGTAAATAAAAATTAAAGCCAAACAAACTGAAATGAAACAAGTATTTGTCGATAAGAAACAAGTAGATATCTTGGAAGTGGACACTATGGTCATTGAAAATAATAAACACAAGGCTCAAAGTTGGAAAAGGTGAAGAGAGAATTAATTAATTTGAAAACAATACTGAGGAAGACATCAAAATACAAAAATAATGCTAGTACAACTTCAAACATGTAAGAGAAGTTTAGACACATTGAGGTTATATTAAGGTACTCTGATAAACCTCTAATAAGAGTTAAAGGGAAGTATCATAATGGGAACAGTGGAGAAATAACTTCTTAATGAATAGAAGATGAAAAATTTCCAAGAGTCATCTGAAAGGATACTCAAATTTCTAAGTATAATACATAAAAATAAAGCCACATAGTGACACATCATAGCAATATGACAGAATATCAAGGATTAAAATACCATTAAAAATTATTAGCTATTTTAAAAGAACATATTACTGAGAAAGAAACAGATGATGAGTTTTACAAGTCATTGTAGATAGTGAAAAATTATGGAATAATATCATCAGCATATTCAAGTGAAATAGCATCAATGTAAAACATAGTTAATTAAATATATAGTTAAAATTTTAAATTATTTCTCACACATAAAAGACTTAGATGCTTTACTAAGCACAGATAGATATGTTCTTAATGTAAATGATATTTTGAGGAATTACATGAAAATTTCAGCAATTAACTGGAAAAATCAAAATAATCCTAGATCTATATTCTCTATCTAAAAATAATACAATAGAAATTATGGGTGGAAATGATAACAGACAGATGAAGAGATAATTGATGATATTAATGGTAGGTCAGAAAAAAATATCCAGAATGAAGCATTGATAAACAAGCAAACAAAAAGAAATAAATAGAGAAAAAAGCACAAGAGATATATTATAGGTTGGAAAGGTCTGAATTTGGAATTTCAACATCAGAAGAAAAAGGAGAAAGGGCAAGTTCAATATGTGAAGAGAAAATGTCTGAAAATGTTTAAAATCACTAAAACTCATTAAGACAAAGATTCAAAAACTGCTACAAAGATGAAGCAGAATATTAAAGAAAACCACATCTAGTTCATCAAGTAAAATCACCGAAACAAAAAAGAACAGAAAAAAAATTTAAGGAAGCAGTAAAACAAAGGAATGAAAGATTAATAATAACTGCTGACAACCCAAGAAAATGATGGATGTTATGAGACAATGGAATACTATCATAAAAAAATCAAAGAAATTCCAGCTTAAATTCTCCAAACTGTGAAAATATTCTTCTAAATGAAGTTTTTGGGTGGAAAGAGATTACCAACTTAATTTTATGCATCTTTACATTATTCTAGTAGACAAAATAAGTATGTATTTCTTAAGTTCAAAATCCATAAAGAAAATTTAACCAAAAAACTGTTTCCAATTATAAAACTAGCATAATTCAGACACTTACATGTATACTATACATACCAAATATATCCTATATGAATATAGATACAAAACTCTAAATTAAAACAAATGCATTGTATATGTATATGTATGTGTGTATATATGCATATATAGGGGGTGTGTGTGTGTTATTCTGTTCAGTCTACTATAACAAAATACCACAGACTGGACAGCTTATAGACAATAGAAATTTATTTCTCAGAGTTCTGAAGGCTGAGAAGTCCAAGATCAAGGGCCTGGAAGATTTAGTGTCTGATAAAGGCCCATTTCCTGGTTCATAGATGTTATCTTCTTGTTGTGCACTTACATGGTAGGATGGGAAGCAAACTGTCTCAGGAATCTTTTAAGGATGCTAATTTCATTCATAAAAGGTCTACCCTCATGATCTCATCGAACCTAATTACCTTTCAGACACCCCACTTCCTAATATTATCCTATTAGGGGGGTAGAATTTCAATACATGAAATTGGGGGTTGGTGAAGACACATACATCCAGTCCATAATATGTAATAAGTATATATCATGACCAAGTTAGAATTCTTCAGGAGTGCAAATGGGCTCAATACTAGAAAATGGTTGGGAAATGCAGCTTTGTGCATGCAGTATTTTAACCCCTGCATGGCCTTTATCCTGGAACACTTCCTGGTGAGGACCAGGAAATAAGGAGACCTCACACCTGTGCTAGGCATATTGCCTTGTTTGGGGGTGTCTTTCCCTGTTACAGGCTTGATGCATGCTTCTTTGTTCTGCTTAAAGGTGTTTATTATATGGTCCTCAGGCACACCCATAGATTTCTGTATTTTACACCCCAGAGTGGGAGGGGGGTCAGGCTCCTTTGCTAACAATGGGAGAGGGATGCACACAGACCATCTTCCTATGTCAGCTGCAGGACAAGCCCTTGCAGGCTATTAGGACTGTATGCTCACTATTGAAGGTAATCTTGCTCAGTTTCTTCTCTACATGAGGAAAGCCTTGTTCCATCCAATGTCTGTGTGAGTGATGGGTGAGGTTTGAGTGACCCTGAACCAGAGAGTTTGTTGACACTCTGGGACTGCTGCTTCTGGAGGAATGGTCTTTTCCCATGCAACAATAGCAGATTAGCATTGTTAAACAGGTGTCACTTGTTTAACAAAAATATTACTGCACTGAGAGAGCTGAAATCTTGCAGTCATCTCAATAGGTGATAAAAAGACAGTTGCTACATCATGCATTCATTTGTGACTAAAAATTACTAAACTATAAAATGTAGGACATTCTTATGATTGATAACTATTCCAAATCCACAGCCAAAGTTATAAAGCAAAATGCACGTCATTCTCATTAAACTGTGAATGAGCCAGAATGTTATCACTCTAATTATTTAATGATATTCTATGATTCAGCCATGGCAATATATTATTTTAAGAAATTGTACTCATCAGAAAGGAAATCAGTGAACAAACATTGTTTATACATGTATAATGTTCTACTTAGAAAACCCTAATACTGAACTCCAGAAGTTATTAAATCCAATATGAAGACTTCATTTAATAGCACCTAAAGAAAAAACATTATAAATGCCAGATAAAATATTGCCAACTTGTTTTTAGTGGATAGTCAAGTTCCCATCTGTCTTAGTCTGTTTTCTGCTGCTATAACAGAATACCACAGACTGGGTAATTTATAAAGAACACAAGTTTATTTGGCTTATGGTTCTGGAGGCTGGAAATCCAAGTGCATGGAGCTGGCATTTGGTGACAGTCATCTCATGGCAGAAGAGCAGGTGATCAGGTGAACATGCAAGATAGAGAGGAAATAGGGGCCGAACTTTTCCTTTTGTCAGGAGGCCACTGCCATGGTCACTAACTCACTCCCAAGATAAAGGCATTAATCTGTCTATGAGGTAGAGCCCTCAAAACCCAGTTACCTCTTAAAGGCCACACCTCTAAATACTGTTAGAATGGCAATTAAATTTCCAACATATGAACTTTTGGGAGAAGCATTCAAACTATAGCACCTTTTCAAATTAAGGGGAAAATGTCGAGGCCAAAAATAAAAATGTGGAAATTAGAACGATAAGCTTACTTTGAAGCTGTGGTTGTCCTAAGGAATTTAATAAACTGTAAAACCTACAGACTTGCATTTTCATGCTAATCTGGGGACCTAAGACAAATTTTGGGGGGTCTTCAGAAAAAGACAAATTGGTCTTCAGATCTACATATGAACCTGGGACCCATGAAGTACTACTATGTGACTGAAAATGTGGACCCCAAATTTTTACTTATTGACAGAAAAGCACCACACAAAGGCTTATCTTTCTTAGCCTGAGATCTAGATGTGAAAAAAAAAGATTCTAAGAATTTTAAAACAGGAATTCCTAAATATAGATTGGAAAGCGGTCAAAATTGTATTACTTATTTGGTTACAAAAAATCCAAGCAATAAAATGATTAATAACTTGTGCTAGATGGGTAGTGTTCCCAGATATATAGCAGAAGGAAAATGATGTCCTTGTTGGAGTGCTAACACTTGAATTCTGGGATTTTCTACATAAAACTCAGACAAACATGAGCTTATAATCTAGTATAACAAATACCAGCAAATAGCCACAATATCAGTAAGCTAAAGAATTACATTACTGAGAACTTCAGATATTGCAATTTTTGTTTATAAAATTTAAATAAGCCTATTTTATAATCTTTTAAAAAATGAAATAATTAAAAATACAGAACAAGAAACAAGATATTATATAAAAAAGAGACTAAATAAATATGAAAAAGGACAGAATAGATCATTTTCCTCTGGAAGGTTGTAGGGTATTCTGTTTCCAGAAATGTATCATTTTCTTTTCCATATGATCATAATTCAGGGCAAAATTAGTACACAGGGGTTATTTGGTAAGTGTTTGTAGTTGATATAGCTTCCCCAAAATAGATGGGAATAGAAGCTTGTATGGCACAATTTCTGAAAATAAAATTAAGAAACCAGACAATATAATCCCTAGAAATATTGTTTTATCTAACTTACTTTAATGGACTATAGAATCCAACAAGAATTTCATAGTATTCAACAGTTGATATACATAGAAGACAAACCTCTGCCCACAGAAGCATTAAGTCTCTATGAATCCTATCTAAAAAAAAAAAAAAAAAAAAAAAAGTTGAAATTAGATAAAAAGAGCAATTTCAGGGCTCTGAAAATGGGGGAAAATGAGGCAAAGCAAGGTAAAGGTATGTTTAAAATTTTTAATGAAGGCTGCCTTGCCTGGGAATGCTTGAGTGGTAAGACTGGTAGCTTTACCATCACAGAACTGCCCAAAGGTCCTGGCAGTGTTTGGGCAGGGGTGAAATCTTACAGCTTTATCAGCTTTAAATGGTACACTCTTGCAAACTATGGTGTCCTGAGATTGAGGTCCCAGTCGTGGCAGACAACCAGACAGAAATTAATGGGAATTCCTGGAGAGGTGAGAACCATAGAAGTATTGAGATAAGTTTTCTATGTATAACTGGGTGACTGGGAATCTATATACAGGAGCGAAAGAGACTTGCAAGAACCCAGTAAAAAGTGAAAGCCAAGGGAAATGTACAAACTGCCTCCAAATCTAAATGGGCTCCCCAAACCACAAGCAGAGCAAATTGTATAGGATAAAGGCCTTGTGGGCTTCCCATGTATGAGTATAACCTCTTCTCAGATCATTGACTAATAATAACTCAGTTATGCAAGCACAAGGGTAAACTCTAGAGAACCAGAATGAAAAATAAACTGAACAGAAACATGACTTATAAAGAGTGGAAGACATATTTCATAGCTTAATTCAAGGTAAGATATTTAAAACAAAACAAAATTTAAAAAAAACAACAAAAAAATATAGGAAAATCCAGGGATGCTGTTACTATATTATTTTAAATGTGCAATTTTTAGCAAAGAATTATGAAACAGCATAATAGAAAAGTATGAACTATACTCAGAAACAGCATTATGAATTATGAAACAGCATACAGTATGAACTATGCTCAGAAAAATGGTAGGCAATAGAAACTGACTCTGATTGGCCCAGAGGTTGGATTTAGCAGACTAAGCTTTCAAACCATTTTATAAATTTATTAAAAGAAGTAAAGGTATGTTTAAAAATTTTAATGAAATTATGATAATTGACTCAATAAAGAGAAAATTGAGTGCCAAAAGCGAATTAGACACCATATTTAAAAAAAGAACCCACTGGAAATATAGTTGAGACAATAAACATGTAAGATACTGAAAAAAGTGGCAAATGTCAATCCCCAATTCGTAATCACTTTAAATGTAAATGTATTAAAGTCCTCAGTCAAAAGACATAGATTGGCAGAATGGATAGAAAAACAGACTCTAACTTTACATAGTCTACAGAGAGTCACTTTAGATACAAGGACATATATATCTTGAAAGTGCAAAAATAGAAAAAGATACTTCATGCAAATATCAACCAAAAAAGAGCAGGAGTGGCTATACTTACATTACACCAAGTAGACATCGATGTCCAAAATTATCACAAGAAACAAAGAACATTATATGTTGATAAAAGGATCAACTTGCTAAGAATGTGTGATAATTATAAGCATATATGTATTAAATATCAGAGTTTAAAAATATATGAAGCAAACATTGACAGAATTGAGGGAAGAAATAGACAGCTCTACAATAATAGAATACTTTAATATGCCAAATAAGAAATTATAAGCAAATTTAGAAAATATCCTGAGATAAATAAAAACACAATATACCAAAACTTAAGGGGAAAAGCAAAAACAGTGCTAAAAGGGAAATTTATAGTTGTAACATTAATAAAGATTAGACTAGAGATAACCAAAATAAATTATAAAGAATAGAAAAAAAAATCAGTGAAACCAAGAATTAGTTCTTTCCAAAGATCAACAAAATTGACAAATCTGTACCTGGATTGACAAATAAAAAAAAGTAAAAAGACTCAACTAAAATTAGAAGTGAATATGAAGACATTATTATTGATTTTACAGAAATAAAAAAAAATTATGAAAGTGCTATGAATGATTGGATGCCAACAAATTAAATAACCTAGGTGAAAAGGACAAATTCCTAGAAACACATAACCTATTATGAATTATAAGGAAATAGAAAATCTGAGTAGACCTATAATTAGCAAGGAGATTGAATCCGTAATCTAAAACCTTCCAACAAAGGAAACTCCAGGACAATATAGCTTCACTGTTACATTCTATCAAATATTTAAAGAATCATCTCTAATCCTTCTCCAACACATTCAAGAATTTGAAAAGGAGAGAATACTTCCTAACTCATTCTCTGAGGCCAACAATAACCTGATATCAAAGGTAGACAAAGACACTACAAGAAAAGAAAATTACAGATCATTGTCCCTTAAGAATATTGATGCCAAAATCCTCAACAAAATACTACCAACTTAAATTCAATAGTGTTTCAAATAGATTATATACCTTTACCAAGTGGTATTTATTCCTGGCATGGAAGGATGGTTCAATATTTTTTAAAAAATCAACGTTATATACTCCATTAACAGAATCGAGTGTCGGGGGGAAAGACACATGATCATTTTAATTGATGCATAAAAATCATATAACAAAATTCAACACCTTTTCATGGAAAGAACACTAGCACTGAAACTAATAATAGAGAGAACTACCTCACTATAATAAAGGCCCTAAATGGAAAACTCACAGCTAACAACACATGCAGTAGTGAGAGACTAACAGCTTTCCCTCTAAGATCAGGAATGAGATGAGGATGTTAACTCTTACCAATACAATTTAACAGTGTTCGAATTTCTAGCTAGGGCAATTAGGCAAGAAAAAGGGAAAATATAGCCACATTGGAAGGGAAGAAATAAAATTATCACTGCACAGATGACATGATCTTATATGTAGAAAATCCTAAATATTCTACAAAATCCTGATAAAACTAATAATCCTGTGAAGTTGCAAGAGAAGAAAAATCACATAAAATCAATTGTGTTTCTCTATACAATAGAAATGAAAAATCAGAAAGGGAAATTAATGAAACAATTCAATTTAGAATAGCATCAAAAAGAATAAAATACTTAAGAATAAAGTGAATTAAAAAGGTAAAAGATTTATATACTTGAAATTATAAAATATTAGTGAAAAATATTAAAGAATACACAGATAAATGGAAAGGCATCTCATGTTCATGCATTTGGAGACTTAATATTGTTAATATGTCAATACTACTCAAAGTGATTTACAGAATCAATGTAATCTGTATAAAAATCCACATTCATATTTTTGGCAAAAGTAGAAAAATCCATCCTAAAATTCATATGTACTCCCAAGAGACCCCTAAAGAATGAAAATGATTTTTAAAAAAGAAACTCTCACACGTGCTGATTGCAAAAATTACTACAAAGTTACATTAATTAATACAGTGTGGTACTGGCACAAGGACAAAGAATGTAGAGCAATGAAGTAGAATAAATAACCCAGAAATATGGCCGGGCATGGTAGCTCATGCCTGTAATCCTAGCATTCTGGTAGGCTGAGTGGGGAGGATCACTCAAGGTCAGGAGTTTGAAACCAGCCAATGCAAGAGTGAGACCCTATCTCTACTAAAAATAGAAAGAAATTAATTGGCCAACTAAAAATATATAGAAAAAAATAGCTAGGCATGGTGGCACATGCCTGTGGTCCCAGCTACTCGGGAGGCTGAGGCAGGAGGATTGCTTGAGCCCAGGAGATTGAGGTTGCTGTGAGCTAGGCTGACACCATGGCACTCTAGCCCTGGCAACAGAGTGAGACTCTGTCAAAAAAAAAAAGGGGGGGGGGGTATTTCTGAGTTCTTTTTTTTTTGACAGAGTCTCACTCTGTTGCCAGGGCTAGAGTGATCCTCCTGCCTCAGCCTCCCCAGTAGCTGGGACTACAGGCACACTACTCTTGCCTAATATTTTCTATTTTCAGTAGAGATGAGGTCTTGCTCTTGCTTAGGCCGGTCTCAAACTCCTTATCTCAAGCCATCCTCCAACCTCGGCCTCCCAGAGTGCTAGGATTACAGGCAAGACTCTATTTATTTAAAAAAAAAGTGTTAAGACCATTCAGTGGGGAAAGGACAGTCATTAATAAATGGTGCTGGGAAAACCGAATACATGCAACAGTGTGAAATTGGACCTTATTTCATACCATGTGCAAAAAATCAACTCAAAATGGATCAAATACCTAAACATGAACCCAAACTGTACAACTAGAAAACATACTAGGAAAGCTTCAAGGCATTCAATTTGTCAATGATTCATTTTATATTATACCACAAGTAAAGGCAATAACAAAAAAAGTATAGAAAAATTGCACTTAATCAAAATTAAATACTTTCATTCATCAAAGGATACTATCAACACAATGAAAAGGCAACCCACAGAATGGGAGAAAAGATTTCCAAATTATATATCTCATAAGGGATAAATATTTGCAATATGTAAAGAGTTCTTACAACTGACATATAAGAAAATGAATAATTCAATTAAAAAAGGACAAATGACTTGAATAGACATTTCTCCAAGGAAGGTATACAGATGGCCAATAAGTACATGAGATAATGCTGAATATTACTAGTTATCAGAGAAATGCAAATCAAAACCATAATGGGATACCACTTCCCACACATTAGGGTGGCTATTATTAAAAAAAATCTACAAGACAACAACAAATACATGCATAAACCAGAAAATAACAATTGTTGGTGAGGATACAGAGTAACTGGAACCCTTGTGCATTGCTAGTGGAAATGTAACATGGTGCAGCTGCTATGAAAATCAATATAGTGATTCTTCAAAATATTCAAAACAGAACTCTCATATGATCCAGAAATTCTATTTCTGAGTATATACCAAAGAATTAAAAATAGAGACTGAAACAGATACATATGTATACCCATGCTCATATGAAGATTATTCATAGTAGCCAAAAAGTGGAAGCCATCCAAATGTCTGTTGACAGATAAAGGGGTAAACAAAATGTGGTACATACATAAAATGAAATATTATTTGGTATTAAATAGGAAAGAAATTCTGACAGATGCTACAACATGGATGAAACTTGAAGACATTTTGCTAAGTGAAATCAGCCAGACACAAAGGACAAATATTGTTTAATTCCATTTATATGAGATACATACAACGGTCAAATTCATAGAAACAGAAAACAGAATGTCAGTTGTCACAGGCTGAGACAAGGAATAAATTGGGAGTTATTTTTAAATTAGCACAGAGTTTCATTTTGGGAAGATGAAAACAGGTCTGGAGATTAATGGTGGTGATGGTTACACAACAACATGAATGTACTTAATGTCACTAAAGTGTATGCGTGAAAATGGCTGGAATGGTAAATTTTATGTTTTGTGTCTTTTACCTCAATAAAAAGAAAGCGTTTCACAAAGCCCAACATCTATTCATGATGAAACATCTGAACATTTTAGGAATAAAAGGAAACTTTCTCAACCTGTTAGAAGACAGCTAGAAAAAAACATATATGTATCATCACACTCAACAGTGAAAGACCAAAGTCTTTTCCCTTAACATAAGGAACAATGTAAGGATATCCACTCCCACCACTTCTATTCAACATTGTAATTAAGTTTACAATAGTTAGTAAAATAAAAAGAAAATAATTGAAAGTACACTGATTAGAATGGATGGATCATTCAGATGTAATGATCCTGTTTGCAAAAAAAAAATGTAAAAAAAATTAACATACTAATCCTACAATGTACTAGGGAATGTATATGGCAAGTTAAAGGACCTATCAAAACCAATCCATTTTGAAAAAAGAACAAATTCGGAGAACTTATCCTACCAGATTTCAGAGCATACTATAAAGTTACAATAATCAATACCAAATGGCATTCACATAAGTGCACATTTGTAGACCAGTGGGGCAGAAAGGGGAGACTAGAAAAAGACCCACACGTTTATGGTCAATTGATTTTTGGCAAAAAATGCTAAGGAATTTCAATAGGCAATAGATAATTCAACTAATGTTGCTATGATAATCTAAGATCCATATGCCTTCCCACACAAAAACCTCCACAACTTGGTTTATCACCTTACAACATACATAAAAATTAACTCAAAATGTAAAAGCTGATAATCTAAAATGTCTAAAATAGAGAAAAATTTTGTGACGTTGGGTTAGGCAATTATTTCTATAATATGACACCAAAAGCATGATTCATAAATGAATATACTGCCAAGTTAATTTTCATCAAAATTTAAAACTTTCATTTTTCAAAAGATACCATTAGAGAATTAAAATAACAATTTACAGACTGTGATAAAATATTTCCAAATTATGTATTTAATTATAGACTAATATCCAAAATAAAGAACAAATAAGGCAAAAAAAAAAAAAAAACTCTACAAAAATTTGAATAGTCGCTTTACCAACTCAAAAATAAATGAAGACAACCTAAAATAGAACAAATGGAGATTATTTATTCAGAGCTATGTGCAGCAAGTGAGGGAACCACCATCACGTTAGTTTGGTAAAACTCATAAACAGGCAGAGTATCAGGAAATCCTTATAATGAATGAAAAAAGGAAAAGGTTTCAGGCGTGCCTTGAAGAGAGATTATTGGCATGCAGAACCTGGATGTAGGCTAACTAGATACAAAACATCCGATGTGATTGGTTTAGGGATGTTTTGGGCTTTCTCTGGTTCCGAGTTGAGAGCAGAGGCACGAATGAGGAAAGCTGACAATTACTGACCAATTCCTGGCCTTTCTTGGCCCATTGTTGCAGAAGTCTCACAAAGGTTTGGCTTCCTGGACTCATTACTACGGAGGTTGTGAGTCAGAGTGCATTGTCTTATATGGTCAGGTCCATTGTCCATTTTTATGTTCAGTCTTTCACCAAAAAAACCCCACGACAACAACAAAAAAGCGAATAAGCATGTGGAAATGTATCAAATGTTACTAATTATTAGGTTAACACAAGTTAAATTCGCAATGAGATACCACTACTTAACCATTAGAATGGCTAAAATAAAATAAAAAAGAAGATTGATACTATGGAGTGTTGATGACCATGTGGAGGAACTGGAACCCTCGTACACAGCAGGGAATACAACTATTTTGAAAAACAGTGTGGGAGTTTTCTCAAAAGTTTAGCATACCCTTAACATACTACCTTCCAAGATATTTCTCAGTGTTTTCTTTCTAGGGGGTAGGAGTGAGGATTGCCTGTATACCTGCATGCAGTCACACCTTGGGGTCATGGAATTGTTCTAGAACTGGATTGTGATGATGGTTGCGCCACTCTATAAATTTTCCCAAAATCATCAAACTGTATACTTAAAATAAGTGTATATTGTATCACGTAAATTATAAATTAAAAAGGACTAAATTAAATTTCTAGGAATTTAAACTTAGTCCTAAAAATTAAAAACCCAATTACAGTTTAAATAGTGATTTCTTTCACTACAGAGCTCAAATACTTAATAATTATCTTGTATATGTTTTAATTTTATTTCACCTCTAAATTTTCTGTATTTTATGCCATGAATAAAGATTTCCTTTTTAATTTTAAATAAAAGAGGTATGGATATATTCTTTATTCTTGTTTTCACAGAGAGCCCAACTAGTCTGAGCTCTAATGATTTTCCCACAGTCTCTCCCTGCTCTCTTGTATCCTACTCTTTGGCTAATAAATCTTTCTTAAGTCTCAATTATGATCTTACTTTCTGATCTCAGAATATACAATGGCTTCTTGCATCTTTTCCAGTGAAAATAATTCAGGTTTTTATTTTAATAACATGTGCAATGTTCCAGGTTCTCAAAGATAAATGATAAGATATTACTATATATCAAATAATATAAAAGATTTACTAAATTCTAGCTCCCCAAACCTATGACTTAATAAATTCAAATATAGACATATTTCATTTTTCTTTTAAATGGCCACCTGTCTAAATTTCTTCCCCATGGATCAATACATTGAGGTGAAACCTTATTTATTTATTTATTTGAGACAGGGTCTTGCTCTATCACCCTGGGCACTAGTGCAGTGGTATGATCTTAACTCACTGCAACTTCAAACTCCTGGGCTCAAGTGATTCCAAGTAGCTGGGACTACAGGTGCATGCTACCATGCCCAGATAATTTTTTTGTTTTTTGTAGGGACAGGGTTTCCCTCTTGCGCAGGCTGGTCTCGAATTGATGACCTTAAAAGATCCTCCCACCTCAGCCTCCCAAAGTACTAGAATTACAGGTATGAGCCAGCAGGCCTAGTCTATTTTTTAAATCTTTAATATAACAGCTAGTATATTCCTCACAAGGCCTAAGAAACAACTATCTCTTTCCTAACAAGACAGAAAGGTCCTTCATGCTCTGGTGTAGCCAATTATTGAGAAAATTTAAAACTATGAATATTCACAGAATATGTCACATGACAATAGTTATGTGGCAAGGAATCTTGAACTGTGGAGGTCATCCCTCTTGTGCAAAATAATAAAAAATATGTTCCATGAATAATTTATGCTTTGGCTAAAACTACTTGCAAAATGATTTTTTAATATAAGTAACATTATTCTATTGCTATCAGAAAATAAAATAATATAAAGTTTGAGGCTGTATCACTGGGCAAATTATCCTAGTCATTAGATTTATAGTTATTCTATCAGTGATGAAACAATGCCCTGATTCCATTCTTGTAAAGGGATTTACTCTTCTGCAGAGATGTCTTCTCTTTGCCTATGTAATCGTGATTTGGCCCTGTTATCTGTACAAATGTGATGATGATTATTTTGACAATGATTACGATCATAATGCAATATATGGCGTTAGAGAAATTTCTGAATATTGACTGAAGTGTAGAACAAATGAATTAAGGATACAGAAACTAAAATCTGTTTTAGTTTTGTAGAAACAATGTTATGTATAAGCATTTCTATTAGCTGCTTAGTGACTCACATGTGACAAAAGATAATTTTTCTAAATTGAACAGAAAGAAGTTGCCATTCAATTTAAGTCTTGGCTACAAGGATAATCTGTACTTTTTATTTTTGTCACTGCTAATCAAAGTCTTGTCTTACCTTGGTGTGTTGAAGAATTTATTCTCAGCAGTTTGGCTGAATGAATTGGCTGCTTTGTAATACTAAGCCCATATGCAACTGACAGACAAGAATACTCAATTATTACAAGGAAAGAATAGGAATAGCTAAATAAATAATCTTGCCTGTTACTGTGAGATTGTGGTGTGTGTATTAGAGTTCTGATTATTAGGCCCCATTCTGTAGGCAGTGGTTGTTTTGAAGGCAGAGAATGGAAGATGAGGGAGACTTTGGGGACACATCTAACACATTATCCTAACATAATAAATGATGTTCACTCCTCATTCCAGGATGTTTCCTCTACATAATCAGGGTTAGTCATCAGGATCATCTTCTACCCTGTATATTTTGGGACATGAAAACATATTGGTAAATCCTTTAATTCATAGATTTCTTTTCTTTGCTGTTGTCTGATTCATCAAAAATTCTAGCGTTACGACACTACCAAATAAAGTACATATAAAATGATTTTGAGGATGCCCCAAATCTCATCAGCCACAGTTGAACTATTTCCTTTTTAAAGATTTCTTATGATGGCTAATAAAAATACATGTGAACTCTTTTGTGATAAAATGTTAGGATAGAATAGTTTTCAACTTTGCAACTAAATTCCCAAGTGGGGACAGGGATTGTTTTTATACAGCGTTAAGGGCACTCCATAACTGTATATAAAAATATCCCTGCATCGATTATATACATTAAGTAAAGTACAAGTAGGTTTGTACCAAAACACGATATATTAATACAATGGTATACTTAATTTTACTTTCACAATGAACTACTTATATGATCTTGCTTCCTATGTTAGGTCAATGTGGTTATCAACCTCACAACTTAAAGTGACTGGATTGTTAATTGCTCTAGTATTCTTCAAAGAATAAACACAATTGGGCATCACAGCCTTTACGTGGCTACAGCCTTTCCTTGGTACCAACATTACCGTTGCTATAGTATGGAAAAACGCTTTTGAAAATTTAACCGATTGTTTTTGTTTTTGTTTTTTTTTTTAATACAAGGCAGGTGGAGTCCCAATCATCTCGGGGTTCTCATGATAACCATGACACGAATCAGGCATACTCACAAAAATAAACATAAACAAGGCAGAATTTCAAATACAGAGAAACAAGTCAGAGCAAAGACACCTGTTAAAAATAATGTAAATGAATTCTATTATGTATGAGTATTTGTGTAAGAGGATTCTGGTTTTTGAGAAGTGTGAACTGCAAATCACAAAACAAGAGGGAAGGGTGACGAAGTGACCTGCTCGTTTTCAAGTCTTTGGTTACCATGCTACCTCTGAGGACAAGATGATTACTTATTGACAACTTGGAAGAAGCTTTTAGGATTGGAATAGAAAAACGCTTCTGGCATAGTGTATGAGAAAAGCATGGGAAAGATTATGCAAAACATATATCTTCTACTGTAAATTAATACAGTTGTTTTTATCTATAGAACAAATATGACATTCCCTGAGTATATGACATCTGCTTGGTGCTGTTTTTTTTTCCTCTCTGAACGTAGTTATTTAATTACCAACATGTAATTAAATGATGCAAAACACTCCAAGGTGCTCAGTTACAGAATTAAACAATCCAATAAAAATGCAAGTCTATTGGTTTTGGCTGTCTGAAATTCATGATATATATATGCACACACACATTTAAAAGAATATATGTGCATATTTATAGGCATGTATATATATATATTCTTATATATGATATATATATTTATATATGAGAGATATAGACAGAAAATTGTATCTAGACTCTTTTATCCTCACCTTTTAGACATAGAGAAAAGGGACAAGCTTTGCCATCCTGGAGTGATATCTTGAGTTAGGACCTCAGAGTAACAAGGGGTATAAGATGTTCACCCACACTGAGCTATACCATTGTTTAGCATGGCCTTTCTGCATTGGTATCAACTGATATGTTTGCTATATTTCCCTTCATGATCTCATTATCATGACCCAAATAAGACACGAGGGCAAAGCTCTGACAAAATACTGTAATTCTTGAGTGTGCATGACTCTCTGGTGAACAGTCACAATCGCTGGTGCAAAACTCATCAAAATGATAAAAGATCCATGTAGAGTTGAAGCCAGCTGAATGGTAGTATCGCTGCTGAAAAGATCTGCTGTTTGACTACTATGTTTTTTTTTTTTTTTCTCCAGCTGGTGTTTATATAGGACTGACTGGGTCTTGTTTGAATTTAGTTAACAGCTCCTTGTTAATACTTTGGTTATGGGTTAGACTCATAAAAATATTTCCTATATATTTGGGTGGTGTCATGTTGAAGAATCTCAAAGACAATAACAACCATGCTTACTCCATTACCTAATAGAGGCAAATAACATTTAATAACAACAGACACTGTCCAACTCTTAATTTTCAAACAACAACCTCACACTACTTGTGCTTAGTGAACAATTGAATAAAAGGCAAAGAATGAAACCAAACATAATCTGACATCCTTCTATCAAAGAAGGTATGGTTTAATCTTAGCAGAAACTTGAAGAATTAAGCATTGGATAACTTGAAGGTTTTATGATTTTTTAAAAGCTTCATTTTAGTATAAGATTAAGATTCTCATTTGAATAAATAAGTAAAAGTAGTTGACTATAAGAGTCAAAACATTAGTGAATCCATAAACACAGAGTATAGGGTTAGGTACTCCAAAGATACATTATAAAATGAAAAACTTCTTATAGCCCTTACAGATCATCTCTTAAAGTGGAGTTCAGCTTGATGAATCAACTGATTTTGGTAGCTGAGTCAGGTATATGGTTTAGTGCCACACGAAAAGGAGAAAGAATGATTACGTGAATCATTGCAACTAGCTAAGAAGGGAATTAACATATTCGGTATCATCAGAAAAGTTTTTTTTCTTTTTTTAAATAGACTTAAAATACAGCTGGTATATGAGAATCAATTTGCACCTGCTGTACCAGTAAAAAAAAAATTATATTAAGTGCTTATTACAAGAAAATAGCTTTCACGAGCATGTATTATATCTTACACCATCAAGAACTTTCCACAAATACTTTTGTCCAGAAGTTAAAAGACTTGCCAACCCTCCCTTCAGTATAAATAGTATTAGAGGTAATGCTGAAAAGGCTCATGCTTCTTCTGTGATTCCTGTGACAATTTTGCTTCTGTAAAGACTTAACATTTTGGTCTCAAACTCCTACATGACCAAGAGTGGCTCTTTTTGCAACACCAACAGGACAAAGCATGGTGACCTCCCAAGGTAGAGCACTTGTTTACCTCGCTGACCCCAAACTGCAAGTCCTTATGCCATCTATTTCTAATTAATAATGACACATTTATCGTGTTTCACAAATGACATGCCTTTTACCTGGCCTGTCGGTGTCATATAAAACTTCTGCAAACTATCAGGAGGTAAGACAGTCTCATTTGCTGACTGAGGCCCTCCTGCTTGCAGGAAATAACAGTTTCTCTTTATTCTTGCACTCTGGCGTTCTTTATTTCAAGATCTTCCTTGATTTCTCAGCACACTGTTCCTCTTTTCTATATAGAAACGAGGGGATATTTCATAGCCAGACAAATATGACTATTTTTAAATTGAGAAAAGATGGCCTTGGGTTACATAAGCATGAGAAAAACCTGAGAATTTCAAGGTGTCTCTTTAACTGAACCCGCAGGCAGGAAGAGCCTGGAGAGAGTCTGATTGTATAAAAGTGTATTTTTCAGTCCATTTCTATTTTTCAGTTGGTTGGTATAGGTGGGCCCACTTTGGGTTTTATGCCCAATGTCCCTGCTGGCTCAGAGTGGATTTGAGCAGATGTATGAGTGTTGCTTTGTGTGATATGAGAAGATTATTTTAAAATGACCCTGGGGGCCTCCTCCAGGTGGTCTGGACAAGGACTCAGCCTGGGCAGGTTGCAATGGGGAGTCTTGCTCCAGGCTCAAGGGGCTTCATCCAAGGTCAGCTTCCCATGGATTCTGGTGCACTGAAACTTTACAGGAGTCCCAGGTTCTAGGCAGCAGGCATTTCCAGGAAATTCTTATATATTTTTGGAACCCAGATCTAAACTGCCTGGAGTCCAAGATGTTTGTGTGTTGTCTCACTAATAACGTTGCTTGTTCTGTAAATAGGGTCTTGACAGAGGAGGGAGACACTCTTCAGGGACACCAACCTACAGTCAGCGTCTGTGCCCAGAAAGCTCGATTGTGGCATAATGAGGCTGAGCAGCCCAAGTCACCTTTCTTCTCTTAATTACCCCTGTCTGGTGAGATGGGCCAGATCTTGAGGGTCAGTTTGAAAAAGAAATGATGCACATATGCAATGTGGGTGTGTGTGATCACAAAAAAAAAAATACAGATCTGATGCCTATAGGTACCTATTTTTATTTGTTCTAAAATTGCCTCCTTCCAGGTACAAGCAGAGTCTCTCTCTCTCTCTCGTAGGCACACAGATTCCCTCTGAAAGCTGGACTGGTGAGAAGAAGCTACCGAGATGGCCTGTATATCCCTGGCACTGTGACATGATGTTGAATGACTACAGAGCAAACGCACCGCAAACGTGAAGCGGGAGGGCGATTCAATGACGATCTATCTTAAACTCAGAGAAGGCTACATGCCCGGTGCATAGACTGATCCTGAAAAGATTTTTTTTATTATTATTATTTTTAACTTTTTTTTTTAAATTTTGAATTATTTTATTTTAAAATAGACACAGAGTCTGCTCTTGCTCAGGCTGGCCTCAAACTCCTGAGATGAAGCGATCCTCCCGCCTCGGCCTCCCAGAGTGCTAGGATTACAGGCACAAGGCACCACACCCGGACCTGAAGAGATATGACGGAATGAGCTAGAACTAATTTGATGAATGATGTCCACTGGAAAACCACAATCGACATGATCCTCCTCTGTGTCTCCCATAGTCTGGACAAATTTTCCTGCCCAAGCATGTCCTCCATTTTTATTTTAATTTCAACCTCATTTAAAGTACAAACTAACTTAGATTTTAAATACCCTTGACATTTCCAAACCATTTATACAAATGTGATTTCTTATCAGCACTCATAATATAATAATGTGGCAAAGAAGTTTTAACATTCCTCTGTTGTGATGGAGGAGATAGTTTCCTCAACACTGACTGCTGTATCGAAATGTTCACAGGGAATCATATTTTACTAAGACACATTAAAGTGGTGTGTCCTCAGTTCAGCTGAGTATTCGAGTATTCCCCTTTCTACTTTTTAATACTATAAAACCAAGGCTTTCATTCCATTTCATAAACACTGAAATATAAAGAGCTACTACATGTTGATTCAAATCTTTGGGCAACAAAGACAATGGCCAGAATTTGAAAGATTCTGCTCATCCATTCATTGGCTTGTTTATTCTTTAATTTATCCATCTACCCATCCATCCATCCATCCATCCATCCATCCATCCATCCATCCATCCATCCATCCACTGTTCTCCATCTAATAGACCCATTGAATGAGTGCCTACCATGTACTGGCATTTCCAAAGTGAACATGGTAGACACTGTACCTATTCTTATGAAGATGCAGTCCTAGTAGGGTGGAAAGAGGCATTACATCAAGATATTTTTTTTATGCACTTACATTTGTAGACTACAATTATAGCCGTTGTGTGTATTTTTATATGAAAATAATGAAATCACAATTGTGATAATCAGTGTTATAGGATCCTGTGAACGTATGCAAAAAGAGAACTTAGTCTGAGATTAGAGACTACTTCCCTAAGGAAGAGGAAATTTCTTGTGCAAAGACTTTGGAAGGGAGAAAGAGATTGACAAAAATGAAAACATAAATAAACAAAAATAAACACAAACAAAAAATTCACTGTGTTTGGAGTATATTGAGCCAAGTTATAGAATTTAGGCCCGAGAGATGGATGTGGATCAGATCCCATAGGGACTTTTGGACTATGTTAAAGATTTTGGTCTTTATCCATAGACCAACAGGTTATATTTAAATAATTTTAAGCAGGAAACTGACATGATCAATTACACTGTTTTTCACTGTGTCTTCTAAACTCTGTAATTTTATTATTATATAATTTTTTTTCTATTTTTTAGAAATGTAACACTTTCTCTTAGTCAAACTTTAAAAGATTTTTAAAAAATTGTACAGTGAAAAATTTCCTTTCCACCATAATCTCCAAGCCCTTACTGCTCCTTCCTGAAATAAGCCAATATTACTGCTGTCTTAGCATCCTTCCAGAGATACCTTTTTGTGGACTTGACTTTATTAACATAAAAAATTTTTATTGACATATATAAAAGTAACAATAACAGTATAATGAACCTCCATGTGCCCGTCACATAACTTCACCAATAACCAGATCAGAGCCAGTCTTGTACTTCTATCACTCCACTCACTTTTTCAGCAACCCTCTCATAAATTACTTGGAAATAAATCTGAGATACCATATATTTTATCTGTAAACTTAAAAAGCATCTCTCAAGGGAGCCCCTTTTTAGATATAACGTCAACACCATAATCACACTCCAGAAAATAAAAGTTTATTGTCGTAAAATTCCCAGTGATTTATTCTGGACTCCCCATAAAGCAGACTCTTTGACAAAGAGTTGGAATTGGATGCCATTATCTTCTACCTTGGGAGGTGACACCAGGAAGCACTTTAGGTAAAGAAATAAAAGTCAACAGAGTGTGCTAAGGGAGAGGTTTTGTTGTGGGAAAGTGAGACTTAATGCCACTGGGGCTCCCTCGACACTGTGCAGGGGACATATATTAAGGTCAAGGAACCGGAGCATGTCCTCTGACTATTGCTCCTCATGGGTTGGGAGCTATCTCCCCGGGACATTATAGTCTGTGGCCAGGGCCAGCAAATGTCCTCAGATGGAAAGATGCAGGAGACTGGCAGGTCCAAGAACTGTCTGCCTCTGACCTCTGGAATAGGCTGAGGGGATATTCTTGGGGCACAGTCAGCATCTGACATATCACTCACTTTCTGCATAGTCTGTTATTATTTTCTCTCTTTGTTTATTGAATTGGGATCCACATAAGGTCCATGAATTATGATTGGTTAGTATGTCTTTGAAGTGCATTTCTAAAATTATTGTTATAAAATCTAGTCCTTTTTTCTATAGAATTTGTCACAAACAGTATTGCAGAGTTCATTTCCATAATGCTGCTTAACATGTTTTGTTGGTCTCTATATTTCATATACACTGGTAATTATTACATTTAAATGAATTTTTTTTTTTGTTACATGACTTTGTAGGTGGTGGTATCTTCTTCCATTAGGAAGCACATAATTTCTGGTTTCCTCTCTTGTTGTGACAGTGCTGTTACCGGAAGTTTGGTACTTGTCCCTGAGGCCAAAGAACAAGGACAAGGGTTTGAGGAAAAGGAAAGAGAAGTTTTTTAATTTGCTGGCAAAAGAGGAGGATGTCAGATTCTCATCTTAAAGAACCATTGTTCTAAGCAGAAATACGGGGTTTTTCAGTTTGGGGCTACTGCTATTTAACTACGGTTGGTGGTCCTGGTCAACCTTATCTCATGACCTTTGTTCCTTTGAGCCATCTTCTGTGGTTTGAGATACTGGAAGACAAAGAACACTCCTCTGCCCTTCTGATTACTAGTCTCAGGCAGAGATGCAGGTTTTGATTCCCAAAAAGAGTGGGGAGTGTTTTAAAGAGACAACTCCTAAAACATTCTGCCCCTTTTCAGGCTTTTACCTCTGTTACAGTAATCGTGATTGTAGATTACTAATTAGATACATTAATTCATTAGCAGATAAGAAGGGTAATTGTCTGACTCTGTCATTCTTCTTCAATTGTTACTGGGAATACTTCCATAAAGAGAAACTTGTCTTCGTCAAGTATACCTCTAAGGTATAGTTCTTAGAGTTTGATTGTTTGATTATATTCTTTTATCTTTATCTGTGAATATTCAAAATAATAAGTTACTTTTAATATCTTCTAAAAGTGATTACATTTTTGGTATCATTATGAACTCCTGGATTGAAATAGTTTAATACTTTTCAATCCACTGTAGCTATGATCTTTACTGATGCTCCCATTGTGTCATTTTCAATCACCGAGTACCTGCTCCAGTTGGCACCCAAGTCTTTGGACACAGTGTTCTCATCTCAGGGGGATTCCTAGATTTCTGGTGTAGAAATGCTCATCTTGTTTCCTTTATGAACCCACCAACTTTTACTAGGTTCCCTCTCCCTGGTTGTTTTGAAAATCATCTAGGACATGGTTTTTAGCCTGATAACAGCTACTTTTTCAAGGAGTCCTGCTTCTTTTCCACTTGTGTTGGCACATGAGGACCACAACTGGACTGTAAGGGTGATTATTCATAACTTGATCTTTGTTTTTAGGCCTTTCCAATGGACAGAGCTAAACAATATACATTTTTTAAAAATAATAGCATTGTGAGTTTATACTGACACTTCTACTTAGAAATCAGGACAACAGAGATTTTATTTAACAGCATTGATCTTACATCAGTATTTCTTTTTTCCTGTGCCCCTAATCTTAGCTCTTAATAACACCAGCGTAATTACTCATTCACTCTGCCTCACGCAACCATCTCACACAACAACCTTGTAATAATAGTACCACATTGCCATCAATGATGTGGTTACTACAACAGCTACATTTTTTGTTTTACAGGTTGTTCCCCTCAGGATCTTTTCCACTCTGAATGTGCAACCAAATGACTGGGTTTTAAAGTTCCTTGAAATATTTCCTGTCTGAGTGGTTATGTCAAACATTGAATTACATAGTTAGTATTTATTTTGTTTTATTCTTGTTTCTAGGATCATTTTGTAAAATTTAATTTTATACTATAATTATATATGCGCCTAATTACAAAATCTAATTTATAAAACAAGGTATATTCAAAGAAGTTCAGCTTGAATTATTGTTCTTTTGACCTTGGTCCAACCTAGGCAACTTTAACAATGTGTGTGTGTGTGTGTGTGCGTGTGCATATATACACACGCACACACACACAAATACACATACACACACAAATATGTGTATACATCCATATACAGTCACACACACACGTATTTGTATTCCTTTCTCCTTAAATAAGTGATAGTACTTTTGAGAATGCTTTTTCTCATTGACATTGGTACAGTATCTTAGGAGACAACCTGTCATACCAGAAACTACTGTAAAATAAGAATCAGGAACGTATGGATGTGATATATCTGGTAAATACAAAGCTGAAGTTCATTACATAGTGTAGTGAATGTTTATGTTGTTTTATGGCTTTTAAAAATGAAATTCTTAATTGCTATTTACTTGCTTTTTTTGCTTGTGGCTGGTCTTGCTAGATAAAAATGGTTCTTTCATTTGCCCAAGTTAAAGATTCCTCTTGAATTCTGATAGAGTTTCATACAGGTTGCTATAAGAGCAGCCTGCACAGTTTCCATTTTCATACACAGCCCTTGTGCTACATGGCCACCTGGTGTGAGAAAACCTTGGCTTTCCAATGTATTAGCAATTTAGAAACACAGTTTCCTCTTTTGTTATTTTCAATTTAATGTACTGCTTTTTGCATTTAGTAGAGTGAGTAATAAGTGAAACTGGATTAGTCAATTTCACTATGGATTACTGTCCAATTTAAGTCAGTTTTCTTTTTGCCTGTGCTCTGGAATTAACATAATGAAGTAAGATCTGGCACCGAAAGGAAAACAAAGGCCATTTTCTAGGTTATATGTTGTGTTTTTTTTTTTTTATTTTTAAAACACATTATGTTTCAAATCTGTCATGAAAATTAGTGCTCCCTTATTGCTTCAAATAAAATAGAATTTCAGGTTCTTTTTGATCACACTAAGTCTGGGAAATGGAGCTGGCTTTAACCAGAGGAAGTTTGCACACACTAATGAACTTTACGTGTTGATCCAACAATGATCGTTTTCAAAACTGGTGGGTGTTTGGGTGGCAAGGATATCAGAAGAGAACCTGGTTTGGAGGATTAAGGAACTTCCATGAGTGGACACTATGTGGTGTGGAAGTCAGGTGGCTGAATTGCCATGTGTGAATCGCCCCACTTGAATTGGAGCATAGATACTTTATGAAGCCTGTGAAAGCATACATCTAATTATATACTTAAATCTTTTAAATATAATAGAATACAAAAATTAATATTCTTGCTGAAATCTTGTTTCAAATCTCAAAATCATTTAACATTAACAAACAAAAATTGAAACTAAGAAATAAAAAAAATTAGGAGGCAAATATCATTTATTAATAAGAGATTCATTTCTGGCTTCCTTTAAATACAGTCATACATCACTTGATGGGGATATTGTCTGAGAAATGTGTCCTCTGGCAATTTTGTCACGTGAACATCACAGAGCGTACTCCTACAAACCTAGATGGCATGGCTTACTTACTACACACCTAGGCTAAATGGTACAGCCCACTGTTCCAAGGCTACAAACCTGTACGGCATGTTACTATACTGAATACTGCATGCAGTTGTAACACAATGGTAAGAATTTGTGTATCTAAACACATCTAACAAACGAAAGGTAACGCGTTGTGCTACTACAGCTATGACACAGATGGTAAGAATTTTTCAGCTCCACTGTGATCTTATGGGACCACCATTGTATCCTTAGTCTATCGTTGACCAAAATGTTATTTGGCACATGACTGTAACAAACTTCCCTAACATTGTCAGAAATCAAGTCAGTTTAACATCTGAGTTAGCTACAGCTTTATACATAGCTGTTAAGTCAAAGTAGGTACTTTAATGATGATAATTTTTATAGATTTGTGCATGTGAGATTATTGGTGACCTTGAGAAATCAATTGCAAATATTTATGTGGTAAGTAGAAGATGGTGAGGAAGTGGAGAAAACCGATGTAGTTTACTCACACCTTTGTTACAAGATAATATTTATTACTCTTTTAAGAAGTCTAGGTGTATGTGGAAATGAAGTAGAATGGCAATGTGAGAATACAACAAGATCAAAGGACAATTTTCTGGTGAAAGTTTTGTAAGTAGAATGCAATTTATTTTATTTCTAAGTATTTAAATTTTTAATAATAAAAACAAATTTTTACAGATAACATATTCATTTTTGTAACAAAATGAAACAAGATAAAATTGGAATGTTTCCCTCTAAGGCAAGTCCCATTTCATCTAGATTTTGCCTGTTGGTTGTAAGCAGGCAACCATGTTTATTCATTTTTTATATATTTTTCCTGACGTTTATGTAAATATATGCATAATATATGACTATATATCATCTATGTTTATTATTTATTTTTGAAAAATCGTATATGCCTGATATTTAAAAAGTTTGCATTTTCAGATTACTGCTATAGTAGTTATACTACTGTAATATTATATATATAGTATAATATACTACTATATACTATATAGTATATGTTATTACTAGTATATACTATAGTACAGTAGTATATTGTATATAGTATACTATAGTATAATAATACTACTATAATACTACTATAGTAGTAATCTAGTGTCTATTACTCCCCCATTATGAGCATTGGAAAATTAACTTATATATTCTCATGTTCTTTATCCATCTTCCTTTTTCTATAGCCCCCCAAATTTACTCAATGGTATTTTTCCTTAGTGTTTATCACTGTACTCTTAAAATATGTTTATATTTCTCCTATTTAATTTGCCAGCTTTAAAGGCTCTTTTGACTCTTAGCTGCTAAAGAAGAGATATCAGCAAATTTACCTTACATGCAATTTGTCACACCCTCTCCCACTCTTCCTTTTGTTAGGTGTCTTATTTCAATTTTATCAAGCCACCTTGTATTTACACACTATTTTGGAACCCTTATCCCCACTCTTTTTTTTTTTTTTTTAATTTTAGTTGTAGCAAAATACATTCATTGCTCACCACCAGTGTTTTACCAACCTTTCTCCAGTTATTTCTTGCTTGGGTAAAATTACATAACGGTTCCTTCAAGTAGAATTTATGGAAAAAGTATTCTCTGAGTTTTTCTATGAATATTTAAAACCATTTGTAGCTTTTGTCGACAGCTGTTTATATTTTATATGCTTAAAGGATAGGTGGGCTAGATATAAGATCCTTGACTTACATTCTCTTTACCTTTAGTATTTCTTTCTTTTCTTTTCTTTTTCTGAGGAGAAGGAAAGAGAGTTTATTAATTTGCCAGCAAATGAGGAGGTTGGTAAACTCCCATCTCAAAGTACCAATGTCCTGCCTCTGAGCAGAAGTACAAAGCTTTTAAAGGTTCTGATTAATCCCATAATCCCATTTTTGGCTAAAATAATCTTGTGGACTCTGCCTACCTTTAGTGTTTCTTAGGTGTTGCTTCACTGTCCTCTGGCATTGGATACTATGACACAGGAAGAAGTCTAATGGTAGCCTGATCACATGGAGATTTTTTTCTATAGAAGTAACTTCACTTTCTATATGGTATCTGGAATCATCTTTCATTATCTTTAACATCAATCACTTTATTAGTATATATTATGGAGTTGAATGTTCTGGTCAGTTTTCCCAGGGAAAAATATAGGTTTGTAGCCTCTTTATATTCAGAAAAATTTATTGAATTACATTTAAAGCCTTTGTCTTTGTTGCTGGCTTTTAAGATTTCCCAATATGAGCCGGATGTGGTGGCACATGCCTGTAGTTTCAGCTACTAGGGAGGCTGAGGTGGGAGGATTGCTTGAGCCCAGGAGTTCCAAGCTATAGAGTGAAATGATCATGCCTGTGAATAGCCACTGCACTCCAGCCTGGGCAATGTAGAGAGACCTCATCTCTAAGAAAAAATAAAATAAAATAATAATATTGGATTATGAATAATGAATATGTAGACTACTCTTTCCTATCTTCTCTACATGTCTTCTAACTCTTTATTTCTATTTTAGTTATTTGTTTTTCTCATTTCTATCTACTTTGTTCCTTCATGTGGTTACCGATAGCTACAGCAGCTATTCTTCTTGTACTCTTTCCCATCCTCTACATTTCTGGAATCCTTATGCCTTCCTCCTTTTCTTTCTCTGGTGTATATCAGCTCATGTTTCCCTTCTCTATACTGTGTGGCCATTTCCCCCCAGAACTCTTAGTGTCTTGCTTTGTGGTCTTCCTTCTTGTAGTGATTGCTTCATAACTCATTTTAATGATGGGATTTTTAGCTAAATCTTCAGCTAAAACTTCGAAAGATTTTTCTGGAGCTTTTCTCCTGTTAGAAGGTTTTACAGTTTTTTTAAAAATGCATTCTCAGGGGTACTTTTGTATAGATTCTGTGCCACTATTCTTTTATAACTCAAGATTAAATGGATTAGATTTTTCTAGACCAGGTATTTGCAGAAGGTTTCCATGGTTGGGGCTCAGGTTGTATGGGACAAAGGTCTTGCAACTCAAGGGCTCTATCTTCTGCTGCCAGAGAAATAGATGATTTACTCCAAGTATGACACTTCCATGTCATACTTCTCCCCATGGCTTCTCAATAGGCCTCCTCCTTCTTCCAAAATTAACCTGGTCCAGGAGGGTTTCTGCACACCAGCTTTGGGCTTGTGGGTGGCTATTTCCATTGAACTTATTTCACGGATATTTCACAAAATGCTTTTTCACATTAGCCACACTCCCCAGTCCTTCTTGTCACTTTTCACTGCATCTTTATTCACTGTGTCTTCCAGATAATCCCAGATCTGTTCTCTGTAGCTCCCATTTTTTTTTTCTTTAGGATATGACCTTTATCTTTAGGAAATATATTTGTGTCAGCGCTGCCTGGAGTGTCCTACACTAAGATGCCTTAGAATTTGTCTACTGCTCACTGCTTCTCTGGCCAGAGGCCTTTACAGCTCTTCCCTAGTCCTGGAAGCTCTATGTCTTCTTGTTTCACTTTAAATGGCATGTTTGTGCCTTTTTGTGTGCACTCTCCCAATTATTTCTAAGTCTTCCTAGGGGAAAAGGGGAGATTCTGGTTTAAACTCTTGCCATTACATACTAGTACCTTTTTTGTTAGATTGTTGTTATTTTTAAAAGTGATAATTGAATACAGTAAATAAAAAAATCAAAGGCAAAAAGAGAATGGAATTCCAGAAACCAAAATTGTGATGAGGAAATATAAAGAAAGAAATTTTTATAAAAACTATACACTAACACATTGGATGAAATAGAAAACTATATAAATTCCTAGAAACATATACCCTACCATGACTGAGTCAGGAAGAAATATAAAATCTGAACAGACTAATAACAATAAGGAGATTGAACAGTACAAAAAGTCTCCCATCAAAGAAAAGTCCCAGACCTAATGGCTTCAATGATAAATTTTACCAAATATTTAAAGAAGAATTAACACCAATCTTTCTCAATCTCTTTAAAAAGCCAAAGAGTAGGAAACACTTCCAGCATTATTTTTTATGAGGCCAGCATTACTCTAATAGTAAAGCCAGACAAGGACACTACAAGAAAAGGAAATTACAGGCTAATATCCCTGATTTACATAAATGAAAAAATCCTCAATAAAATACCAGCAAACTGAATTCAACAGCACACTAAAAACACACCATTATCAAGTGGAATTTATCCCTGGAATTACAGTTATGGCTCAACAGTCATAAACCAATAAATGTGATATAGCATATTAACAAAATGAAGGAAAATTATATAATCTTCTCAATAAATGCAGAAAATGCATTGGACAAAATTCAACATCCTTGTGTGATTAAAAACTCCCAACAAATTAGGTATAGAAGGAATGAACCTCAACATAATAAAAACCATCTAGGACAAGCCCACAGGTAACATCTTATTCAATGTCTTTTCCTCCAAGGTCAGGAATAAGAGAAAGGTGCCCACTCTAGTCACTTTTATTCAACATAGAACTGGAAGTCTTAGCTAGAGCAATTAAGTAAAAGAAAGAAATAAAAGACATTCAAATTGAAAGAAAGAAGTAAAATTCTCTGTGCTTGTGGATGACATGATTTTATATACAGAAAACTGTGAAGACTCCAACAGAAAGCCATTAGAACTATATAATAAACAAATTCAGTAAAGTTGTAGGATACAAAATCAACATACAAAAATAATTGCATTTCTATATGATAATAATAAACTGCCCCCCCAAAAAAGAAAAAAGAAATTAATAAAACAATTCCACTTACAATGGCATAAAAAAAGTAAAATTATTAGGAATAAATTTAATCAATGAGGTGAAAGATCTTCAAAGTGAAAACTATAAAACATAAAAAAATTTAAAATGATGCAAATAAATGGAAAGATATCCTATGTTCATGGATTGAAAGAATATTGTTAAAATATCCATACTACCAAAGCAATCTATAGATCCAATGTAATCTCTATTAAAAATTCTAATATTTTCCACAGAAATAGAAAAAAGTCCTAAAATTCATATGGAACCACAAAAGACTCAAAATCACCAAAGCAATCTTGAGCAAAAAGAATAAAGCTGAGGCAACATGTTATCTGATTTCAGAATATATTACAAAGTAGTCAAAACAGCATGGTACTGACATAAAAACAGACATATGGAATAGAACAGAGTCTAGAAATAAATACATGCATTTATGGTCAATTTATTCCTTGACAAAGGGGCCAGAAATATAAGATGGAGAAAAGCAATCTTTTCAATAAATGGTTTTGGAAAAAATGGATATCCACATGCAGAAGAATGAAATTGAATCTTTATTACACACCACATACAAAAATTAACTTAAAAATGGATTAAAGACTTTAATGTAAGACCTAAACCTATAAAACTACTAGAAGAAAACATAGAAACAAATCTTCTTGACATTGGTCTGAACAATGATTTTCTAGATCCCAAAAGCTCAGACAATAAAAGCAAAAATGTACAACTAAGATTACATCAAACTAAATGCTTCTGCATAGCAAAGGAAACTATTAACAGGATGAAGAGACAATCTATAGAATGGGAGAAAATGTTGCAAATCATAATCTTATAAATGGTTAATAGCCTGATCAAAATATTCTAGTATAATATAATTACAATATAAACAAATAACCTGACTAAGAAATGGCCATAGGATGTGAATAGATATTTCTCCAAATAAAATATACAAATGCCAACAGGTACATGAAAAGATGCTCAACATCACTAGTCATTGGGGAAATGCAAATTGAAACCACAATGAGAATCACCACATTCTCCTTAAAATGGCTATTATCATAAACACAAAACATAACAAGTGTTGGCAAGGATGTGGAGCAAAGGAAGCCCTTGTATACTGTGGGTGGGAATGTAAATTGGTACAGCCATTATGGAAAACAGTATGCAGTTTCCTCAAAAATTTAACATAGAACTACCATATGAGGCAGCATTCCCACTACTGGGTATATATGTAAAAGAAATTCAACCAGCACCTTGAAGAAATATTTGCACTCTTATGTTCATTGCAGCATTATACATAATTACCAATACATGAAATCAACCCAAATGTCCATTGGTAGGTGACTGATAAAGAAAATGCCATATACACAGCCCCCCCCCCACATAGATACACACACACACACACACACAATGGGATATCTTTTAGCCTTTAAGAAAGAAGGAAATCTTGTCATTTGCAACAACAATGGATGAACCTGGAGGATATTATGCTAAGTGAAATAAGCCGGACACAAAAAGACAAACAGTGCATGATCTCACTTATATGTGGAATCTAAAACAGTCGAATTCATAGAAGCAGACAGTAGAATAGTAGGATGGGAGATGAGGGTAATGAAGGGATGTTGGTCAAAGGGTACAAAGTTTCAGTTATGCAGGATGAATAAGTTCTGGGAGCCTAATGTACAACCTAGTGACTATAGTTGATAATACTGTATTACATACTTGAAATTTGCTAAGAAAATGGATCTTACATATTCTCATTATATACACAATGAAAGATAACTATGGGAGGTGATAGTAATGTTATTTAGCTTGATCGTGATAATCATTTCACAATTACATGTATATCAAAATATTAGGCTATATACAATAAATATATACATTTTGGGGGGTACATTATGCCTCAGTAAAAAAATAAAGGATCAAGTTCTTGAGAGATGCAAAAGACTGTAGTGTTAATAACACACATATTCCAAGACAGGCGGGAAGAGAGACTAGGTTAACATCCAAGATGTACTAAGATGATGGGAAATATTTGTTTTCAGGTGAAGAGGAAATGAGATTAGGAATTAATGCAAGATGAACTGGAATTTCTCTACAAGATAAAAAAAAAAAAATCACTCCTTGAGAGTTAGGCATATGGAAGTAATGCTGGGTGTTAAAAGATGAATCCAGAGTCACTTGCTGTGGGATATTAAAGAAGGCGTTAACAAATGATAAATAAATGTTTCTCTAGGCAATTTAATTGAGCTTTCATAGATAATTTAAGAGATAACAAGACACAAGTTTTCCTGAGTTTTCTCTTCATACTCAGCAGCTGGGAGTTAACAAATCTGGGGGGGGGGAAAGGATGAAAGGGTCAGGATTAATATTGGTATAATGGGAATTCCAGGAGTTCATGGGGTGAGGAGAGATTCTACAATGCTTAATGAGGTCATGCTTAAATGGTAACTGTGAGGTCTGCGATGGTCTTAGAACTTCAGCTTTAACCTAAATCACTCTCCATCAACCACAGGGCATTCATGATTCTGTTCAACCACACCTACAGAATTATAAAGAACAAGGCTTCATCAAGTGTAAGAACAATTGAACTCATCTGGCTAGTTTTCATAGTTATAAGCATCCACATAAATATATTATCTAAAGTATAAAATTCTTCATAAAATATCATGGCCCACAATGTTAGGTTCATCTGGGTGGATGCTCTTTGGTCCCCCAGTTCCCAGTGTCAAGAGTGAGTTACTGACACCGAGTTGAGCTGATGACAGAGTGATCACAGACACAGAGCAATTTTATACAGTTTATCACATAAAAGAGAGAATGAAAGTAAAGAAGGAAGCTACACAAGGTGAAAATGTATTCCAGAGAGACTGGAATGGGTCAGCCTTCAAGAGCAGAGAAAGACTCTGAAGTCCGAGCACATGCAGCCTTTTATAAGCTCACTAGTTTGTCCCGCCTTTCTCCTGGCAGGATTGGTTGTTTTTTCCCACCTTTTGGGGTGATTGACAGTTTGGGGTTATATAATAGATTACATAACAGATGGGTTATGTAACAGTTTCCCTTTCTGCTTATGTGTCTTCCCCAGAATCCTTCATGAAAACTGCACCTGTGTTATGCTAATTAGATGGTAATGAGCCCCAAGTCAGTTAAAAGTTACCAGGGAACTCCTTACTGTGTATGTTCCCATTGGGGAACAGTTCCTAGCTGCAATTTGGTTCCTAGCTACAATTCTGTTCCCACTGTCTGCACTTAGCCACTTCCTTACCTGCCTTCCCACCTGTTTGCCCTCCTCCAGTCCTAACGACAATATTCAATTTATTACTTAGTCAAGTGCTCTGATATATCTCAATATAAAAATAATTTCAGGTATATATGCTCAACATCTCTAATCATCAGGGAAATGCAAATCAAAACCACAATGAGGTATCACTTATCTCCAGTAAGAATGGCCTTTATCAAAAAGTCTGGAAACGATAAATGTTGGCGTGGATGGGGAGAGATAGGAACACTCATACATGCTGGTGGGACTGCAAACTAGTGCAACACAACCTCCGTGGGAAGCAATATGGAGATACCTTAAAGAGATACAAGTAGATCTACCATTTGATCCAGCAATCCCATTACTGGGCATCTACCCAAAAGAACAAAAATCATTCTATAAAAAAGATACTTGCATTCGAATGTTTATAGCAGCACAATTCATAATTGAAGAGATGCAGAAACAAGCCAAGTGCCCATCAATACATGAGTGGATTAATAAAATGTGGTATATGTATACCATGGAGTACTATTCAGCTATAAGAAACAATGGTGACATAGCACCTCTGATATTTTCTTGGATAGAGCTGGAACCCATTCTACTAATGAAGTATCCCAAGAATGAAAAAAATAAGCATCACATGTACTCACCAGCAAATTGGTTTCACTGATCAACACCTAAGTGGGCATATAGGAATAACATTTATCAGGTGTCGGGCAGGTGGGAGGGGGGTGCAGGGGATGGGTATATACACACATAATGAGTGTGATGCACACCATCTGGGGGATGGACACGCTTGAAGCTCTGGCTCTGGGGGGGAAGGGGGAGAAAGGCAACAACACGTAACCTGAATATTTGTACCCCCATAATATGCTTAAATTAAAAAAAAAAGAAAAAAATATAATTTCAGGTATATAAAACCTAGGCAAAACATTTTGTATCAAAAGAATCACTCCATTTGAAAAGCGCATTCTAGTCCTTTCTATTTTAAGTAAATTAATGTCATTTAATCGAAGAAAGCCAAAGTTTTCTTGTGTCAGTGAATTTTGCTTATATTTCAAGTTTAGGTTGTGTTGTGAATGCGTGAGTTTTATGTGAACGTGCATGTGTGTTTATATCAGAAGTTTCTAAGTAGCCTTTTTTGCTCATTCACAGACGTGCACAAGCTTTCATTCAGTAATGTATATCTTGTGTAAACTGTGATGAAATCTTTAGCTTTGCAGTCCTAAAATAACCCAAATTAGAACAAAGCTATGCCAACATATGCCTAAATCACAAACCAACTCTCAGAGTGAATGAGCAGAATATTCAAACACGAAGCTGAACAGTCATTCAAAACATACCAAATTCCACAGAGAAACTTCTAACCAAAGCAGAAAATATTAGAAGGTGCCGTACTTTCGGTAGGTATAAAGCTGGGATTCTGGTCATGGGATCTGATCAAATTGAAGCTGTTGGATCATCAGAGTCAGGTATTTTTAAAAGTGGCATAAATCCTTGCAATACTTAACTTGTCTGTAACTTAGAGAAATTATCCCTACTTGAGATTCCCTTGACTTAATTGTGTCATGATCCAAGTTCGGGGGAAGAAACTCTAGTCATTAACTACTTGCTCACTTCTAATTTTAAGTAGCTCTGACATATGGAAAGCAAGAGTTTGAATCCATCTTTTCCCAAATGAGTGTCACTTCTATGACAAATTTTCATAACATAAAGTTCTGCCTCTTCTGATATTAACGTATTAATGCATAGAAAAGTTTTCAAAAACAGCATCCTCTGGTTTTTAAGGGAGACATTTAAGGCAACCTTATAATAGCTGCTTGACAAATAATAAACTTATAAGCACAGAAAGAAGACAAAATGCTGAATCCTGGTTGTTGCGATTGCTTGTTTGTTGCTTCTGTTTTGTTTTAAACCCTGGTTAGAAAACTCTTAAAGAAGGTTAAGAATGCTGATTTCAATATTGGAGCACATATACTTTTTCCATTCTTTAAAAGTTAATCTTTCTGCAAGTACTTATTGTTGAAAATTGTCTAGAGTTTTAGAAGTAAAGAGGGAGACGTGGCAATAGTGGTAGGATTAAAAAGAAATCAGTAATATTTTATACTTGCTTAAGAAAACAAAGGAAATCAAATCAACAGAGTAATTTCTGCCTCTCAGAGAGGCAATTTAGCAGCTTGACTATATGGGAAATTGTGGGTTTAGGGGGAAATATTTCAGATTCAAACATTACAGGGAAGTTACCCAAGGTGGTCTTTAAAGCATCTTATACACTATTTTGCACAGCACCGCATAGTTTAAAATAGGGGTTGTTAAGTACAAAAGGCTACAGAATCTCTATAGTAGAAAGCGGGGTAGAGAAATTGTACTTAACACATAAGATGTGCAGAAAGAAATAATCTGGGATAGTTTAGAAAATAATTACTCATGTATCCACTTTCTTCTTTGTTCTCTCTAGTTAAAATGGCTTGTACACATACATGAGCCATAATAAATATTTGTCCAATAAATGAATGCCATAGTACCCCAATTAATCACAACCACTGGCACTACTACAATGTAAAGAAAGAAAATGAAAAAAGTAAATGGAAAAAGAAAAGTGTGACAAAGGACATGTTAGATCAGCCTATCATGTGAACATGGTGGTTGCTAGTATAGACTCTGGAGTTTGGACCCACCGAGGGTCAAATCCTGATTTTATCACCTCTTGCTGTCTGTTGCCGGGAAAGTCATCAAAACTTTCTTTACCTTGACTTCCTCATCTACATTATGGAGATAACTATAGCATCTACCTAACCCAGATGTTATCAGGATTAAACGTTATAAGCCATGTTAAGTACTTAGCATAATACTGACAAATAGTAAGGACACAATAAATGTTAGCCATTATTATTATTAGGTTATTAACAAAATACTATTGTGGAATAAGCTGTCTCATGTGGGGTGAATCACCTCAAAGCTCATTATTTCAAAATCACTTAAATCATGGAATATCTTAACAATTTGTACCTACATCTAGGAATAAATAATAAAAATGTTAGCGGTATAAATAAAAATATAAGTTCATTTACATGTTCTATATGTTTTAAGAAATTTGTGAAGCAGAGGTGATTCGGGGGCCCCTTACAGCAAAGCAAACCCGGGAGTTGGGCTGTTGAACATCGGGGACGTGCAGGTGGCCCGTTCGTTCTCATGAAAGTGGCTCTTTGAACTTCTAAAGAGAATCTTTTGAAGAGTTTGTGACAGCTGAGAACACAAGTCAGGAGACATTAAATGAAAAGAGAAAGGGAAAAATAGCTTCTTTTCTTTAGTCAACTGAACCTTCTTTGGAGGAATGAAGGTGGGAGGGTGGATATAAAACAGGTTTGGGTCCAGCTGACTCTACCTCTGATTCAGTTTGTTCTTATTACAATCAAAAGTTACTTTAAAGTCCTGTGAGCATAGACGTTCAACCAGCAGCCGGTGATCTAGTCGGCCCGGTTGGAACAGAAATGCAAGACTTCGCTTATTTTATCAGACCCGGACATTGAACCTCCAATGGGATGTTGATGTTGACATAAGATTAGCAGTACGTGAGGAGCCCCATCCTATGGAAACCACATGCTGACTTGACACAAGCAAATCTCTCTTCCAGGTCCAGAGCATGCCATTAACTTCGCGTGGGGTTTCTTTCCATGGGAAATCAACCATTTAAGCTTGCAAAAATTACTCAGACAAAGATGCCTCTCAGCAGTCGAACAGCATAAAAAATGCACAGCCTTTGATATTTTGGTGCAACGAGAGACCGAATGTTTCTACCTCATCACCTCATTCTGGATGCAGAAAGGTACATGTTATGGACTGAAGGTTCAAAATTCATATGTTGAAGATCAAACCCCCAATATGACTGTATTTGGAGAGAGAGGGCCTGAGAGGAGGTGATAAAGGTTAAATGGGATCATAAGGGAGGGACCCCAATCCAATAGGGCCAGTTCCTTTATAAGTAGAGAGAGAGACACCAGAGTTTGCGCTCTCTCCACCCTGTAAGCGCGCTCTTTGAAAGCCAGGAAGAGAGTCCTCGCCAGGAGCTGAATCGATCAGCGTTTTGAATTTGGACTTTCCAGTCTCCAGAACTGTGGGCAATACATTTTTGTTGTTTGAGACACAGTCTGTGGTCTTTTGCTATGGCAATCTGAGCCGACTAAGACAATGAAGGAGTGAGCACACAGACCTGAGTTCACATTCTGAGTTTATAGTTTTTAAGCTGTGTGACCTTCTCTTGCATGAATCCTAAAAGAATTTTATGAATGGGCCTCATGTGATGGACTCCTAGAAATTGTATGCAACGTTTCACATGTATGAGCACTTCCACAGGGAAGAGACCAGAGCTTTCATTACAGTCTCAAAAATGAGTGTGAACCCCAAAAGTAATGAACAAACTACCACCTCACCTATTAAATGTGGATAATGTTACCAACCCCAAAAGGTGATGATGATGATCAGCTGAGACAGTTTATTTAACTCTGCCTTTGTGTTCTTAAGATCCAAAAAGTATTGCATTGTTTCATCACCCAAAGAATCTGCTCTTCCTGGCAGCCAATTAGGAATAGACTCTGTGCCCAGGAAATTGTGTAAATATCATCTTTATCAGATACCAGTTCCCTTGGATATCCATTCCATTCAACGACAAGTTCACCTCCCACAGAAAGGCTACTCTGTGCACCTGCTCTTGCTCCCAGTTGAGACTGTACCTTCCTTTGCACAAGGTTCTCTGTAAAGTGGGGCACTTGGAAAGGGGTGGGAACTTGCCCTTGCTGATATGCCCAACTCTCAAACACCCTCCTCCTTTTAAAGATGAGGAATAGGAGGAGTGAAATGGGAAATAAAATCCCATGTACTCATATATGGAAATGTTCAGTAAAATGCAAAGTAAAATAGGAACCCTCACCATCATCATGGGAAATTCTCACTAAGGGCTTACTATGTTGTATTCACTAGGGTAAATGCCATTTGTGGATAATCTCATTTAGTCATATGGAAACCCCACGAGATGGGAGTAGTATAATTCTCATTTAAGAGGAGAAACAGAGACCTAGAGAGGACAGGTCATTTGAGGGGCGGGGACAGGGACTCGGCAGAGCAGGCAGAGCGAGCACAGGACTCAGTCTTGCTAGTCAGCAAGCATGACTTACTCATCTGAGTCTCAGTTATTATTTTCAGGCCTTTAGAACATTTACTTTTAGACCTCTTTAGAACATATGTAATACATAATACATTATCCGCATATTAGGCAGATTATTAGGGAATCGGGTTCACACATTTTGACAATTTTAAGTGACAAACAGAAAAATCTAATTTGAAAATGTTCTGCCTGGGTTTTGTGATTCAGAACATTTTATCAGCCAGGTGTGGTGGCTCACGCCTGTCATCCTAGCACTCTGGGAGGCTGAGGTGGTTGGATCGCTCAAGGTCAGGAGTTCGAAACCAGCCTGAGCAAGAGTGAGACCCTGTCTCTACTAAAAATAGAAAGAAATTAATTGGCCAATTAATATATAGAGAGAGGAAAAATTAGCCGGGCACGGTGGCACATGCCTGTAGTCCCAGCTACTCGGGAGGCTGAGGCAGGAGGATCGCTTGAGCCCAGGAGTTTGAGGTTGCTGTGAACTAGGCTGACGCCACGGCACTCACTCTAGCCTGGACAACAGAGTGAGATTCTGTCTCATAAAAAAAAAAAAAAAAAATACATTTTTATCACAGGCCCAATCTTTTTGCAGATGACGAGGATATTAAGGAAAAGTATATGAGTGTCAAACTAGTGGCAGTCATCAAGTCATACCAACAGACATAAATATGACAGTAAATAGAGGCAGGGGGCTGGGACTTACCAGTTACATTGTGGGTTGCATTTGCCTTGATTGAAGAAATTTCAGTTGACTTTGACTTACTTTTTGCTTTGAAGAAATCAGGCATGGAAATTTATTTCCTTCTAGGTAGCCAGAATGTTGAGACCCACTAAAAAATCATGAACAAAAAAAAAGGTTCCATTTTCGCTTGACCTTTGTCACATTCTGAAGGTCAGATTTGAAAACCTGCCTCCTTCTGTCATTAACCTGTTTTCTTTTGTGTAGAAATAGCCTGCATTGTAACACAGCCTTAAATCTATGAGAAAACTGTAAGCGATTTCATATTTCTTGCAACTTAAAAAAGGGCGGAAACTTACTAGGGACTCGTGGCGGGTTGGAGAAAGAATTCTCACATGAGGAGTAGGATAGTTTTATGAAAGAAAGCTTATTTTTCTTTCTCAAGAAAGAAAGAGCTAAATAGAAAAAGACAGAGAGAAGGAGGGAATAGCCATAGCACACAGAAGAAGGAAGAAAGTGCCGGGTAGCTGAGGAAAGTTGCTTGGTGTTTATAAAGGGTAAAAAAAATTTTTTCTCTCTACTTTAGCAGGCTGAAACAAGAACAGCTGCAGAGTGGCGGTGTTTGCTTTTTTTTTATTTTTTTTTTCCCCTTTTCTCTGTGAAGCCAGCTTCTCTGAGTCCTTGGAATCTGTCCTGCAAGAGTTGAGTTGGAGAGTTCGAGTGGTGACTTTGCACCCCTACCACCCACTTAGGGCTCTTCAAGGCTATGAAAATGAAGTCTTAGAACGAATTAGACCACAGGGTTTTCAATTAAACAAAACAAAGTGCATAGTGGTGCTGTGAGTTTATTTCCCTTACTTTCTGTTTGATAGTTTATTTTTCTCTGTTAGACAGGTTGTTAGTAAGGCCACCTTTCACAACTCACTGTCACCAGAACACTGTACAGCCTGGGTACCAAGGGTTGAATTATTCCAGGTTCATGTGATGTGCGAGACAAGGGTGGCTTGACGCAGCCTTTGAACAAGGAGAGGCCAGGCGTAGTTCTTGCAGTTGGAACTTCCTCCTGATGATTGCAGAGTCCTTTTTCGGTAGAAGGGACACATTCATCAGCCATCCAAAGAAAAAAAATAAGGGTGTCACTGAATCTAGATTGTACTAAGGTACAGGGAAAATTCTGGCTGATGAAGTAGAATTAAACACAAGAAAAATAACTTGAAGTGGATATATCAGTTCTTTCTCTGTGCTTAGCAACACGCCCACAGAGACCAGGGATGGGGTGCTTGTTAATGTTAGTGGACTTCCTTAGTGTTCACAGCTTAGGCAAGATATCCTCCTATTAGCTACAAAGGGAGGAGCTTTTTCAGGTTTTCCACAGCACAAAATAATATCAGAATTTGTCTCAGTGGCAACAATGGTGACAGATGTCCCTTACTGAGTATTATTTGTGGGTAAAGAGGGGCTATTACTGTCATTGTTTCATACTCATCAGGACTAACTACAAACTGGGTGCCATATGGGATGGTAAGTTAGCTCTCATCCTGCCAGGGCCAAAGCATGATTGTGCACGGATTGAGCTGAATGGGGATTTTCCCTAGGGTGGCTCCAACCAGCAAATAGCTTTGATGCATTTCAGGCTGACAATGTGATTTTCAGCTGTTCCCTGTGATGCCTCAGAGCCACTTCAGATCTTTGTCATATGCCAACCCGGTGGGGACAAGCTAACTTTGGTCTCTTTATTTCTTCCTTTGTGAAGCTCAACATTCAATCCCCTTGGAATGTTTTCTGGGAATTCAAATCTATGTCGGCATGATGGGAAAGGCAAGCGATAAGGAACGGGCATTCCCATGGGTCCCCTGAATTAAATGAAGCATCTGGCCCTACAATGTTCAAAACTTTAAACAATGGGCATAAGATAATAGTAAATAATGTGATAAATAACATTTATCAGACACTTGTGCTATAGGCATTGTTGTAAGAAAATTATAGATTTTGTCTCATTTAACCTACAATCCTGTACAGAAGGAATTTTTTATTACCTCCATTACACATATAAGGCACTGGGAGGGAGTGAGGGTTAAGTTTCCCACCTATGGTCACACTGCTAGTAATCTGCATAGACCTGCTTTAATTCAGGCATTTTAGCTGATTCCAGAATCCATCAAACAATTTGTAGTTTCTGTAGGCTTCAAACATTTTCGAGGCTATATTTCTGTTGCTGAATTAATAGGACCTCAATTACTTAAAGAGTTTTCAATTAAATAATAAATTCTCATCATGCTCTTTGCAATACATTTCTTGTCAAGACAATTTAGGAAACCTCCTGTAAAAAAAAAAAAAAAAAAAAAAAAAAAAAAAAAAAAAAAAAAAAAAAAACTGGGTCTGGCCTTATTATGGCGCTACTGCTCATACTCTTTTTAAAAGCACTTCTATTCCTCCGCAGACATCACTATCTGTATTTGAGGGGCTGTCTGAAAGAGCCTTATTATTGCTGCATGTTGCTGACACGTAATGCACTATTGCCATCTATTGTAATGGAGGGTGCGTTGATTTACTGCAAAGGATGGTGAGCTAACAGGAAACATTCACTATGCAGTTGGGAACTGCAATTCATTGTTCTTCTCTGTTCAGGAGCATCTCTCAATATAGCTCAGGGCAAGCAGCTCACGTGCCTCTCATGGACAGTATTTAACCCGGAGAAACCAAAACCTCACTTAGTCCAGGGTTGTGACTCCTATTCACTGCTGTCAAAGCTAAGGAAGATGATGCAATTCTTTGACTCTTTTTCTTTAAGCTCAATGGGAAGCATTGGTCCCATCATTTGCAGAAGCAGCGATTTGCAGAAGATCTAATTCTAATAGCACTGGAGCAGCGAGGCTGGGTGAGAGCTCCTAGCAGCTTCACAGCGTGATGGTGAAGGAAATGGCTGCCTGTCCTTTCATGTTGGCACCATCTTGCCTTCCCCAAGGAGATGCAAATAACGGTTCACTGATTTTGGAGGACTGTCTCCTGCACCCTATTGCCTCCCTGCCTTCTGAGCTGATCAGACAACCTCAGGGGGGCTTTGATACTCACTTCGTTTCCTGCTGGCCTTAAATAAATTTGTAATGTGCTGATCAGTGCTAGGATTACTCACAGGAGCACCTGGCATCTTGGGCTTCCTCATTTCTGACCTGCCATGGAGCAGGCCTGGTTATGCCGCCCATCCCAAGAAAGCTCTCCAAGGCAGCGAGCATCGCTACCTGCCCAGCCTGTGGCTGTTTCAAGACTGGCACATCTGAGCAAATCTCAAATACTGTCTGTTCTTCTAGGAAATTAACTTGGATTCATCTCTATTTATGCCTAACCTCTTTGGCTTGCTCTCTTTTATCCTGTGGCAGGATAACACGCCCCTCTAGTTTGATATCACTCCATTATGTCTCCGTTCCTGGAGTTTGTGCTTCTCTACTGTTAAGAAGAAACCACCTGGTCGGGCATGGTGGCTCATGCCTGTAATTCTAGCACTCTGGAAGGCCAAGGCAGGAGGATTGCTCAAGGTTAGCAGTTGGAGATGAGCCTGAGCAAGAGCGAGACCCTGACTCTACTAAAAATAGAAAGAAATTAGCTGGACAACTAAAAATATATAGAAAAAATTAGCTGGGCATGGTGATGCATGTCTGTAGTCCCAGCTACTCGGGAGTCCCAGCTACTTGGGAGGCTGAGGCAGGAGGATTGCTTGAGCCTAGGAGTTTGAGGTTGCTGTGAGCTAGGCTGATGCCATGGCACTCTAGTACAGGCAACAGAGTGAGACTCTGCCTCAAAAAGCAAGAAAGAAAAAAGAAAAGAAAAGAAAAGAAAAGAAAAGAAAAGAAAAGAAAAGAAAAGAAAAGAAAAGAAAAGAAAAGAAAAGAAAAGAAAAGACTCCCACTTCAGCCCTGAGACCTGTGGAAGCCCTCTGGCTGCATTAGCTTCTACCTCTTTCCTCTTGCTCTTCCCACAACTCCTAAAGGAAGTGGAACAGATCCAATTATTTATTAGAATCCACCAATTGTCTTTTCTATAGCTATATTGGACCTTAAAAAGTTAAAATAAATGCAGTGATGGTTCTTTGAGGCAACATGAAGGTGATTTGAACAAAATCCCCATACAAGGAATCCTTGTATGGGGTACAAAAGACACCACTGGCTCCTGGGACATCCAGGTCCCTTATTTTCCTCATGAGTTTCCTGTCTCCACCCCTATTCTGCAGTTCAATTCAACAAATACTACTGAGCTGAAACTACCAGTCACAGACACTGAGTGAAGCACCGAAATTCAAAGATAAGTCATAAATAGTCTTTATTCTTCATGAGCGTATGGAGCCAGATAGGATATACAGATGTCTTCAAAAGACTATTTCAGTGACATGATAAAAGTGTACATGGGGTGGAAGAGGGACTTAGGAAAGTTTCCTGGAGGAGAAAATACGTGAGCTGAAACGTGAAGCTGGCTAGGAGTAGGGCAAGTGAAGAAAGACAGCAAAAAAAAACATAAGCAAGTTACAGAGCATGGCTTGGGTGTGTAGCCAGCTGCATGAGTTTGATATTACTAGAGAGTGCAGTGTGCGGCAGGAGGGCATGCAAAATGTATTATTTATGAAGCAAATCCAGTGTGGGCAAGCAGTAGCCTAGAAATCTGGAAGGATGCTGTTGTCTTGACTACATCCCTGGCCCCAGGAGCTTAGAATTTTGGTGCCTGATGGTAACACTGAATTACTCTTTGTACCAAGCTGAAAGACTTTGGTTGGTTTCACAGACATCTTGAGAAAATTGAATTCCTAGGAATAGAGAGCATAATGAAAAAAAAAATCATGATCTGGGCAACCTTTGGATGTACACTTTACCCAGGCAACTTTATCCCCCCGAGTTCTAGCGAATGATGCCAGCTCTCGCTTTCGAAACAATGGAGTGTTCAGTGAAACTCCAACGTGCAAACCCGTCACATGCCTCCACTGCCTAATAAGTCATGGACCTACTTGGCTTGATTTGTGGAATTTAACCAGCATGGAGACGATCTCTGCATGCCCCACACCTCATTGGAACTCTCACCAGGGACAGGGGTGCAGCAGGAGACAGGAGTCGACACAAATGCCAGCCTCTCAACTTGGTAGTTGCACGTCAGGCTGGCACAAGGAAAAGTTTGAAGTGCATTTTAGGGTTGCACAAGTCCCATCTCTCTCTGTCTGTAACCAGCAGAGAAAATACTCAGTTAATTCAGCATCGTGCTCATCATTCTCCCCATAAAGGAACGTACGACTGCCTCTCCTAATGAAATAGTCATTTCTTCCTGCTTTAATCAGCTGATTGGACTCTCTTTGAGGATTAGATAATGGTCATATAATCTAATACAATAAAAGGAAATCAGCAAAAATATCTACATGGCCAAGAATTATTATCTGAGCCACTTAAAGAAAATTTTATCTGCTCTGCCTTTCACAGATCTGGGATTTTAATAGCTATATAAGAGACTACATACAGAATTTTGAGGTAAGCAAAAATTTCTGATGAACAAATAATGAAATCTGTGCCTTAATGAATTATTTTCAATTTTCTGTGAACAAAATTTAGATCACTTATCCTCTTCTAAGAAGGCTCCTCAGAAATACTAGTTCATAGAGAATTTTCTCTCTACTCCTAGAGTAATTTTTGTCTGTATTTTAATTTGGCTATTAATCACACAGGATTCATAACATCCCTTGTATTATGTATTGAGCTATTATTATATGTCCATTGTATTGCCATTTAACTTTTCATGATTTTATGAGATGTGGCTCAGCATAGGAGAAAGGATATGGATTTTACTGAGAGAACAACCTGGATTGCCCACTTTATAGCTATGTGTGTTGGTACAATTAGGTACCAATTCTAAGCCTTGGTTTCTTCACCTTTAAAATAGGAATGGTGGTACCCATTTTTCAGGGTTAGTACGAGAATGAAATAATGTATATTCACAGTACCTGGCAGGGAAATAGGTGCTTATTAAACTATTACTACGTCTTTTATTGCTTAAAAGTGATTTTTAAGCTCTTATTTCACATTTGCTTGGGGGAAGCCAGTTGCCATGTGAGAAGTTCAACTACTCTGAGACTGCCAAGCTGTGAAGGAAAGGGTATGGGGAGACAGTGAAAGCAGAAAGACACCCCCAAACAGCCCCAGGTATTCTAGCCACCCCAGCCTGGGCACCACCTCAGAGGGAAAAAGGCCCCAGACAACTCCAGCCCAATCACCAGGTGACTACAATCACTTGAGAGACCCCACGCAAAACCAACTAGGGGGGCCCACTCAACTCCCACAGCCATGAGGGATACATATGCATCGTTGTGTGCAGACACAGAAGACTTTGCTATTTCCTTTAAGCAAGTGTTACTCATTGCATGTTTTGTATTTCCCAAGATCTAGCTTCCTACCTTCTGCAGCAATCACTGTTAACAGGTAGACTGACTACTTTGTCACTTTTATATCTTTATTAAACTAAAATACCAATATACTACATCAGGAAATCTCTGCAAAAACACATGGATCTCAAAGCACTTGATTTTCTCTCCATGCATCTTCACATATAGGTTCTCTTTCTGCAAACATGTACAAGAGGTGTACTCATATACTTATAAAAATAGTGATTATTTATTGAGAGCATATGGTATGTCAACACTATGTCCAATTTATCTATAAATTATAAGAACAAAAAATATCAGAAAATTTCACAATAAAAAATAGGCATTATTTGGTTGTTTTCATATTTCTCTTGGGTCCCAAAGAGAGCCCTGTGATTTCACAGGAAATCAGAATGAAAATTCCCATAGAAATTTGGCCTAGGCAGTAATTGCACTTAAATGTTATATTTAGTTTTGCGCTTCCATATGCTAAAGCAAAAACAAAGAAATAAATAAGAAAGGTTATATTCACTTTCTAGTCTGAAAAAGAAATATGTATTAGTCATTTGGAAGAGACAAACAATTTCTGGCACTCAATTTTGTGAACGCAATCTAACACAAATTCTTTCATTAAGCATGCCGATTAATAATGAACAATTCCTTCAAAAGCAACTTTGTAAGAAGATTCAAAAACTTGCTTCATGAGGACATTTCTTATAGTGATCCTAAGTAAAACTAAGGACATAATGTTAAATTTTAATTCAGCAAAAGTATTTTACTATGTCTGGGGCGATACTGGCAGAGGGGTTTTGCTCAGCAGGAGCAGTGGTGAGCTGCTTTTCTGGAGAAGCAGAGAGAATTAATCTTATTCAGTCCCTGTGGTGAGGTAAAAAAAGAGTTGAGTGCTGAGATAATGAAATATATAGAAGAAGACAAAAGCTGTATAAGAGAAACCAGAGTGAGAGCCAAGAAACCATCACCTGGGATCAGTAACTTGAAAACCAGGTTGAGATGAAGAGAGAAAGAGGTATGAGAAAGAAGTAGACCGACCCTAAGTGTCATTGGATGAACAAAACCTCCAATCTACAGCAATATTCTACAGGGCCAGGCTAGTGTTTATGATGCCCTAAAGGTGTTCCCTGTCACCTGTTAAATTGATGGGAAGCAAAGGAAATACAACCTAGACTTTTTGTTCTCTTTGTGAACAAACTTGATGCAAAATAAATTAGAGAAAGCCTGTAAGAATGGATGATTAGCATGTGACTTATACTATCTGTGGCAGATTCTAGTCTGAGGTTTTTTTTTTTTTTTTTTTTCTTTTTCATATGAGTTGAAGAAGAGATCATCTAGACCAAGCTCTGACAAGAATCTGCAGTTTAGATTATTGGCACATTGATAAGGCAATATCCATTTGCTGTACATATTGGTTGTCTAAATGGCAAAGCTAATATTCTAAAATTGATTTTAGGTTTCCCTATTCAAAAGAGCATTGGACCTTCTCTCAGAGATGGACACACATATAAACTTATAGGATTTATATAGAGGAATATACTAATTTCTCAGTTGTGTCATGTTGAACAGAAATAGTCACAGAGTTTACTCAAGTATATGAATTTACCTACCTGTCAACCTACAGAATTAACTACAGAGTTTGTTGCTGCAATAAATTTAGGAAAGATTCTTAATGACACTGAGTCCTACAAAAACTGGTAGTTATGTGTCATATATATATATATCTATGTGGCATATATATCAGGGGATTGCAAACATTTCCTGTAAAAGGCCAGATAATAAATATTTTACACTTTGCAGATGGTCTCTGTTGCAATTACTCAACTTTGCCATTTTGTGTGCATGAAAGCAATTATAGACAATATATAAACAAATGACTGTGGCTGTGTTCCAATAAAACTTTATTTACAAAAATAGGCAGTGCACAGGATTTGGACCTTATGAGTACTTGGCCAATCCCTGGAGAAGAAGCAGTACACAAACACAAACACACATACACATTATACTTCAAAATCATGTATATGTAATATATAGCTGTTTCCTTTCTACTTTTTATATAGTTTATTTATAATATTGGTATGATATTCAGCTGGTTGTTATAATAGTACTCTGATATTTATCTATGAAAAATATTAAAATGAAAAAATAACACATGATAATTTTGTTTAATGTTATATATTGATTATTATATAGATTTTTATCATATATGATTCCTAAGTTTCCTCCTCCACAGACATAAATTTAATTCACACTATGAATAAATTGAGCTGCACGAGTTGGATTTTTAAGGGTAAGACGCTGAGATTATGTTTTAAGGGTAAGATGCTGAGGTGAGTTGAATTTTTAAGGGTAAGATGCTGAGATCATACTTACATGTGTAGGTGGTAAATGATTCTTTGCCTTCTGATTTATGTATATTTGTAGATGCCTTACACAAAGGTAGCATTAAGACTCCAGAAATGTTTTTTTTTTTTTTTTTTGCTCTTGTTACTAATATATAACAGATTTCTTTTCCCAACAGGAAAAGGAAGATTTTTCATCATTCATGATGTGCTTTTAAAATTCCATTCAGCCTGGGTAATTAAAGGATCAGATTCATGTTTCTTTTTAGTAAATTTCTGGCTTTCAGCACTGCCATTTTTCTTTTCTTGGCATTTAATAAAAAAGATCCAGATGATGCTTAAAGAGTAGTAAAGTTCGTTCTATTTTTCTTGGAATTTAAAAATGTACATTTATTATTAATAGTGTTGAAAGATTATTTTACACGAACTGATTTCCACTAGTGGTCACTGAACAATCTTACAATGCCAATATGAAATACTGAAGCTTAAAGTATACAAATGCTGCTTTTAAGGATTTAATATTTCATTTAAAAGGGAAGTAAATAAAAAACATCCCCAGTTTCAGATTTCTTGGATCTTACCCACCCATTTAGTGAGCTTGGGAGCTGGCGCGGGGCTGCAGAGGGAAGACAGCTCTTGCTCGGTGGTGACAGAGGCTTAAATTGGGATTCCCCCCATCCCAGCTCAGCTGTGCATAAGCTGCACAAACTCTGGGTTCTTCAGTTTCCTTCCTTGTGACCTGAGATCAATGAGGCCTGGCGTATCCTTATTATGAGCAAAACCCAAATACTGTATTACAGAGCGCGAATGCAGTGCCTGTCTCTTCTCTTCCTTTTAAGAGGTAATGTCTTCCTGATTCTGGAAATCACTTTTTCATTTTTGGCCAAACACCACTCTTTAAACACAAGAGCACTAGTGAAGAGACAGCCACCCAAGTAAAGAACGCAAAGCTGAAAGGATACAGGGTTCACGTCAGAAGAAACCTTTAAAACAGATTACAGTCGGGTGTGGAGGCTCACACCTGGAATCCTAGTGCTCTGGGAAGGGGAAGGATCGCTTGAGGCCAGTTCAAGACCAGTCTGAGCAAGAGTGAGTCCCGCCCACTGCCTCCCTCACATCTCTACAAAAAAAAAAATAAATAAATAAATACAAAAATTATCCGGGTGTGGTGGCGCATGCCTGTAGTTCCAGCTACTCGGGAGGCTGAGGCAGGAGGATCGCTTGAGCCCAGGAGTTTGAGGTTGCAGTGAGCTATGATGATGCCATGGCACTCTAGCCTTGGTGACAGAGCAAGATCCTGTCTTGAAAACCAACCAAACATACAAAAAAATCCAATAAAACCACCCCTCTCCCCCCAAAAAAACACCCAGAGTATACCCATTCTTCTGACTTTGGTGAATCCTTTAGCTACAGTCCAAGAAAGAACTAAAGGTTAAAAGAGGATAATTAATGATTGTTTTAAAGGTGATTGCAATGAGTTGATATAGAATGATCACATTTTGAAGCTTGATATTCCTCTTTTTTTTAAGTGAAGAAAATTATTTCATTAAGTTGTATACAAAATTGTTCAGCTTAGACTGGCCCACGATGTCTAAGAAGAGCTACGGGGTGACAAAGTCTGCTTGAATGCAGAGTATTGTTTATATTTGCTGGGGCATAAAAAAGGATAAAATGGAAGGGGTACACATAAGAAAGGAAAAAAAATCATTTTATCAAAAAAAAAAAAATTTGGCCATCAACATGTTCAACAGGTAGACCTTTCGAGAGCATCCGCTGAGCTGTTTCTCAGATTTACAGCAGAAATTGAAGTCAAAGAAGGGAATTTTTTCATCTGCACAGCTCCTAATTCACAAGAATGGCAAGATTCTCTTTGTAAATTGAATTTTGAGTTTCTCATCTGAGGTGTGAAAGAAACCAAGGTATTGTTTTCCTATTAAACATTTCTGTTTGACTATTGTGTCTCTTTTTCTTCAGGAAAGGAATAAAACCCCTTAACCTTATCAGACTTTTTTTTTTTAACTCTGAGACTCTTTTGATGGCAAAGAGTGATTTCTTAAGAAAGGAAGTTGGGGGGGTAGGGGAAGCCAGAAATGTCAAACTATCCCTCTCTTGTCAGGCACGATTATTTTCCCCAGCAATTTTGTGTCCTGGTTATCTATTTGTCTAACGTCAACAAGCCACCGTGTCAGGGCGCCCTGTCACAGGTCCAGCTGGCGAGGTGCTGGTGTGTGTCCTCAACCCACACTGGCTGTGCCTCACTCACTTTCTCTCTCTCTCTCTCTTTTGGCATCTCGGATCAGGCTCCATGCTGGTCGTCTTGCTAGTTCTTCCAGCAAAAACTCTGCCCGAGTTCCCACTGCCTGCGAGATTCAGGAGGCCCGCTTCTGCAGCTCTGCTAAGGAGTGCAGCTTTCCATTGATCATGTGCTGAGAGTTAAGAACATTTCTGGGAGTGGAGGTGCATAAGTGCGTGCGAGAGAAAAAGAGGGAGGCAGAGAAAGAGAATGCTTTCTTGTTGAAATGAAACGGAATTTATGAACAGGAGCAGACAGTTTCTGCTCCTGCTTGGCACTGCACATGAGAAAGAGGCCCGTGTCTCAGTTTTTTTTTTTTTTTTTTTTTTTCCTTAGGGACTCAGTTCCAACGAATTTCAAGTGTGTGCATGTGTGTGTGTGCGTGCACATGCGCACCGTGGAGAAAGGCTTTGGGGGCATGGGCAAAGCTAAGAGAATTCCTAGGGGCAAACTGATAAGCACACCAAAGCAAGGAAAAATCCGGACCCACAGTCCTTTTCCCTTCGGAATCTGAGAGGTTTTCCATAGTAGGAAAACCACTTCCATAATAAACAAGCCTCTGGTTGAATTTCTACAGAATGCCAAGGTCTGAGTGAAGCTCGGTGCTACTCAGTAGAGAGAGTGGGCACCTCTAGGACAGCGCCCCGGTACCAGGCAGGGGGTGGGAGGAGATGGGGGGAGTTCTTGGTTACAATGACCTTGGCTTTGCAGTAACCCCGGGACTCTGGCTGGTGGGATCTTTCATTGGCACCAGATTCACATTCTTTTTTTTTTTTTTATTTCGGCATATGATGGGGGTACAGATTTTAAGGTTTCAATAAATGCCCTTTCCCCCCTCCCCCCACAAGTCTGAGTCTCCAGCATGACCATCCCCCAGACGGTGCACATCTCACTATGTATGTATGTACCCACCCCCCTCCCCCCGCCCAATACCTTATTACTGTAGTACCTATGTGTCCACTTAGGTGCTGCTCATGTAATACTAGTTTGCTGGTGAGTATATGTGGTTCTTGTTTTTCCATTCTTGGGATACTTCACTTAGTAGTATGGGTTCCAGCTCTAACCAGGAAAATATAAGATGTGCTATATCACCATTGTTTCTTAGAGCTGAATAGTACTCCATGGTATACATATACCACATTTTATTAATCCATTCTTGGATTGATGGGCACTTGGGCTGATATGCCATTCATTTCTGCATGGACGAAAATGCATTTTTCCCCCTTGCTCTTGGATCAAACCACACCGTGAGTCTAAGGTCTGAACCTTAACATTCTAGTATTTTCGGTTTAATGAAGTCCATATTCTAGGAAGCGTTTTCCTGCTAACCTCTACAACAAGACACTCTTGTCAGGGAGGAGCTGATCTTCAGTGCTCTCTGGACTAGCCCATAATTAATTTTAAGAACAAAAATAGAATTATGAAAATTGTCCATGTCTGATCACATTGTGGGAGTGAGGGGACAACATAAATGCTTTCCAGGGTTACTTTGTCACCCACCATCCAGATGGTAGCATGGAGCTTGATGAAGATACCTTTTGGGCCCACCTGAATCTGCAGGAAGAACCCACAACCCCTGTTTACCCAGGAATCTGTCACCAGAGAAATCTTACCTTGAGCAGCAGTGAATTCCTAGGAGACAAAGTTTTCATGGGCATATTTTTTACAGATTTCATTACCAGCAGGAAAGAAATCATTTCCCTTTCCAAAAGCAGAAAACTGTTTCTCCAGGAATGAAGGTGAAGTGTAATTGTGTGTGTGTGTGTGTGTGTGTGTGTGTGTAATGATGGTGGTGGTGAAGAGGGTGAAATGTGTGTTTGCCTTTCATTGGAGGGATGGATACTGGGAAACACCCTGCCAGGAGCATTTAATGATTGTCGATGAAGCAAAGATGGTAAAGGGAATTCGCTTCCATGCTTCACCTGCAGTTCCTATCAATAGTCTAACTTCAACTAAGTCGCATGTGAGCCACCAGGGGGACTAGCTTTGTGTTTCTCCCATAAAATGTTGAAGTGGAAAAAATGTTGCACAGTAAAGAACACCACGGAGGGCCCTGGAGTGCCCTAGGAAGTTTTCTAGACGGGGTTAAAAGGGGACGTGAAAATGCACCGTGCCACAGTCATTCCAGGCAGACTCCTTCACCAAAATGAACGCTAAAGCCACACAGAAATGACTAGCAAAAGCTCCAGTCAAGATGGCTCAAATCCTTCATGCACAAAGGTGACAAGAGAGAAAAGGGGGACCCTCGGGTAGGAAACACCTTGTGAGGAGATATAGCCAATATCTGAAGACAGTGACTCTAGAGTGCTTGCGAGCATGTTTGATGGACAATTATTTAAAAAACAAACAAAAGAAAACCCAACATACTGATCCATGGAATCTTGCATCATTTCTTGGTGTTCTAACCCATTAATAAGAGTCCAATCATACTCAATGACCTTCACTTCTTTACCTAACCACTTGCTAATACATTGGCTTCAATACATGTTTTATCAACCATTTTGGCCACTAATGGATTCATTGATAGCTGAAAAATATACCCCAAACCAAACCCAACCCTGTATCTTTACTAGTTACACAGTTTGATGATGCAGTGTCTGCAATATAGTAAGAGACTCACCCTTTCATCTCGGAATAAGGGTAAAGATATTTTTATTTAGAAAAATAAACGTTGCAAGTAATTAAAACAAATGCCTACATCGAAATACCATTACATATACCATAAAAAACTCCTATTAACCCTGCCTCACATTAGTCCCTAGCCCAAGACTCACTCACTGCTCTCTTAAGCCAGTTTGTGCACTTCTGCTGCTATAACTTGTTCCTGTCCCACCTTCCTCTTGCTTCCGAAATCTCCAAATCCTAACCACCTGTCAATACTCAGTTTCTAATCTGCTCCCGTGTTGATAAGAGGCTCACAGTGGTATCCTCAGACAGCTTTGCTCTTCCCTACCCATTTGGCATGGATTGTTAACTTGTTTTTCTTTTAAAAGTTTTTATTTGGACATGATTTTAGATTTTGAGAAGCATCGTAAAGATAGTACAGAGAGTTCCTATGTACCTTTCATCCAGTTTTCCCTAATGTTAACATCATATATCATCATTGTTTATTTATCCAAACTAAGAAATTAGAATTGGTACAATACTATTAGCTAAACAACAGGTTTGTATTTTTTCCCCTGGTTTTTCAAACATGATCTTTTTCTGCTCCAGAATGGAATCCAAGATATGACTTTGCATTTAGTCCTCTTGCCATCTTAGTCTCCACCAATCTGATAGTTTTTCAAGTTTTATCTTTTTGTGTGTGTATATGTGTGGCCTTGACACATTTAAGAGTACTGGACAGATTTTCTGCAGAATGTCTCTGAGCGTCAGTTTGTCTTAGATTTTTTTCATGATTAGGTGGAACTTAGAGATTTTGGGGAAAAATACTGGAGAGGGGAAATGCCCTGGTCACCACATCATAGCAGACAGTGCATGACATCATTGCGACTTATTACTGGTGATGTTGACCTTAAACAGTTCATTAAGCTAGTGTCTGCCAGGTTTCACCACTAAATTATTGCATTTCCCTTTTTATGTCCTGTTCATTAGAAGTAAGTTCCTAAATCCAGCCCACATTTCAGGGGAGGGGAATTAAAGTCCACTGTCTGCAGAAAGGAGTACCAAAGAATTTGTGAGCATTTATTAAAAACCGTGATGGCAATTAGTACGTGTTATGGAAGAGACTACTTTGAGGCTATTCAAACATACAGTCTGTCAATGGTTTGCTCATTAATTTTAGCATCTGTCAGATTTTGTAAGAAATAAATTATTACTATGGGGTCTAATGGTGTTTTTTAAATCTCTTTAATTTCCTCTATGCTCACCTTATTAATTCTAAATAAGCATTCTTCTGTTAGGTAATATTTTCCCATTTATTTACTCAATCATTTATTATGTCAACATGTGATGGACATTTTGTTATTTATTATAATCCAATACTTTATTTTATTCCAATGTCTGTTGGGAGCTCTTATGCCTGTTTTGATATACTCTTCTCTTTTTATTAGCATTTCTTTAATTTCTGGCACTTAAAGATGTTCTAGAATCATCTTGTATTTTCCTGGACCCTACTCTAAAGTCAGCTATTTCTGCAAGGATCCCTGGTTCCTATTACTAAAGAATGGCATTTAGAATTCCAAAGTTCTGTGTGCTAATTGTGCTTGTTGCTACTAGACCGTCACTGCATTTAAGCTTTGTTAGTGTACATAACTAGGAAATAGATTTATATGAATACTACCCCATGTATACACACATCTGTCTAAATTAACATGAGTTCATACTACATCTCCTGCTATAATCCATCTTCCATTTGATTATTTGAAACTCCTTTCTCTGACAGTGAGAAACTTGGCTCCCATGATTTACAACTAATTTTCTTAGTTGCCCCACTCTCATCAGTGTGGTTTTCTTACATATTTGTAATATAGTTAAATTCACGTGTCAGAATCTGCATTCCATCTGGCATTACCCAATGTTTTTGTTTGTTTTCATTAGCATGTAATAAAGCTCACTCTTCGTGTGTACAGTTCTATGGTTTTTGACAAATTCATAGAGTCATGTATATACCTCTACAGAACCATATGGAACTGTCTATCGCCCTAAAACTTCCCTTATAGCCTCCTTGTAGTCAACTTCTCCCCCTCCTTAAACAAACAAATGCTTGTCAAACAAATGCCTATTTGTTTTCTACTGTCAATGTTTTGCCTCCTCAAGACTGCTCCTTAAATAGAGTATACCATATGTAATCTTTCAGGTCTGGTTTCTTTTATTTAGCAAAATGAGTTTAAGTTTCATCAATAGCTCATTCCTTTTTATTACTGAGTAATATTCCATTGTAGCGATGTACCACAGGTTGCTCATTCATTCACCTATTGAAGGACGTATTGGTTGTTTCCAGCACGTGGTAATTATGAATAAAGCTGCTATAAACATTTGTGTACAGATATTTTTGTGTGGATAAGTTTTCAATTCACTTGGGTAAATATTTGAAAGTGGGATTGGTGGGTCCCACTACACTGGGTGAAGTTAAAAGTGAGTGTACTTTTAACTTCATAAGAAATTGGAAAACTGGTTTCAAAAGTAGCTATACCACACTCTTCATTCTCACAAACAATGCATGAGGATTAAGTTTTTATATGATATCTGTGATACCAGAATGTGTGGGATATTGTTTAATTAATTTATTTATCATAATTACTTTGAGTCCCTACTATGTACCAACCACTATTCTAGTATTTTTTTCAAAGAAGATTCCATTCAATTGGAGACAGAGAATAAACATGATACAAATAATTAGATCCTTTTAGAGAGTGTTGAGTACTATTAAGAATATTCTCCTATGATTGAGATGAAGCACTTTGAAGAATTATAGCTTTGATAACCACTACCTTAAAATTTAATTTGCCCCACTGACTAAGAACTTAATAAAAATTCATGAGACCAATGAATGTGTCATGGGTTTTCTGAAATGATGATTTGGAAATGTGTTATTAAAAAAAAATTCAATAAACTGTACCCTTTCACTGGATATCTGGTTCTAAAATCTCTTGCCTGCATAGCAAGTGAACAAGAATCTCTTGGAGTGGGCTCAAGAATCTATTTCTTTGTTTTTGTTTTTAAATTTAATGTGGAGAATGAAGAGGAGGGAAGCAAAGGAGGAGAGGAAAAAAGAGAGAGAGAAGAAATAGAGCGAATTTCTCTACACCTATCTAAGGTAGACCCTGCATTGACTGAAAGGTTACTTTAAAAAATGTTTATACCCTTAAGAAAAAATAATTTGGTGGGGTTTCAAGTATTCCCTGTCTTTAGAAATGAAAGATAATTTTTTCTAAACAAAAGAAAACTATGAATTAGTTGAAAAGACATTTGGAAAGAAATATAGTAGCATGCATGAGACAGGATGGAACTTAAAGTTTAGCTGTAGGAGGTTTAGCAATTGATTTTTATAATATTGAATTTATGGTTCAATAATTTTCAGTTGGGATGGAGGTCATGAGTTCAGAACAGTTTCCCTGATGCTATCGCATTTCTCTTATGTGGAAATGTATTATTTACCTAACATAGGAAAAGGCAGACTTCCTGAAACTAGATATTTTAAAATATTATCATGGAACTTTGGTTAATGGGATACCTTAAGAATGCCCAGAAACCTATGATGATGCTCAGTTTGGGTTTTAGACACAGTAAACACTGAGCTGAATGTGCTAAACCTGCTTCCGTGGAGATGGTCCTTAGAAAGACTGAGCTTGGCAGGAGTAAACAAACTGCACTGGTGATGAAACTAGAGTTGAGACCAACTGAGGTCCCATACCATTAATATGCGGTATTGCTACTGATATCTGCTATGCACTATGGTTATTATTGTTCTTCCTGATTCTTCTGAGCATATAAAACTACTATTTTCATGATCCCACTTAATCTTGTAGAAAGTATACAGCTAGCTTCTGGAGATAGTTCAGTTTAGTAGCTTTTTGGGGGAAGGGGATGATTTTGGTGAAAGTTATGTTGGGTGTCATTGGAAATGGCTGCCATCGGAATTATGAAAAAATATGCAGGACCAATTTTGGAAGGCTTTGAGTCGTTTTTCTATGAAGGGAAAAATTCAAGAGATGTCTTGTGAGTTTGGAAGTTTATACAAGCCCAAATTATTTTCTCTGGGGAATCTTAATTCCAGGAATTAATTAGCTTCAATATTGCTACTGGTTAATAATCCCCACAATTGTAGAAGAAAAATAGCCATACGTAGGGCAGGACAATTGGCTTTATTTAGCATTTCCTTTCACACAGCTTCTTTTGAGCTGATCAACAACTCAATTCACATGAATGGGAGTGATTTTCAACTTGTTGCTATTTTAATCTCACTTTATGAACATAATTTCAATAAAATGACTACATTTCCCCTATCAAGATACAAAAGAACACATGAATAACATACGGGTGGATTTTGTATGAAAGATAAGTACATACATACATATGTATATATCATATATATACACACATATATATTTATACATACATATTTATATATGTATGTATATATACATATATTTATATATATAAATACATATATATTTATATATGTATGTGTATATGTGTATACACACATATATATGTGTATACACACATAAACATATATGTGTATATACCCATACATAAACATATACATACATATATACACATACAGTATGTGTATATATGTATGTATATATACACATACTGTATGTGTATATATGTATGTATATGTTTATGTATGGGTATATACACACACACACACTTTGATCTAGTTTTGATTTTTTTTTTCTCTCTCTGTTGGACAGACTACTGAAGTCAGAGCTCCTGTTCTTGCTCCTGGCCTGTGGTACTGTTAGATAGTTTTGTTCTTAAAGTCAAGAAGCACAATGCCAGGTAAGAGGGAAAAAATAAATAAATAAATAAAGTCTGGTTTCTCATTTATTCAAACGGTCAACAACAGTGCTCTAAAGGTAGGACCTGCTGAAGAAATCCTAATGCAATGAATATTTAAAAAATATTTTAATGAAGGTAACTACAGTCAAGCTCATTTAAGGGAAAAAAAAAAATCCCAAAATGATCAAACAAAAGCCTAAATTTATTTAAATATAGGTCAACATTTAGTTCCTGTGCAAATATGGTATTTTAATTTGTGGATAAATCCCCTGCTCCGTGAATAAATGTTTTGGTGGCAGAACTGGGGGGCTGGCCCCTGTGATGGGAGTCGGG